>OZ017742.1:189040102-189071180 GCA_963969285.1 Odontomyia ornata | reverse complement strand
TATATATATATATATATATATATATATATATATATATATATATATATATATATATATATATATATATGTTTTTCTATTAGGGACATAAAAATTTCGTATCCTTATATGAGCAATGAAGCTCATTTTCGGTTCAATGGCTTTGTTAATAAACAAAATATGGACAGCAATAAACCCACATATGTTTCTTGAGACACCGCTGCATCTGCAAAAAAAACTAAGGTTTGGTGCGGTTTTCATGCCGGGGGTGTGATTGGGTCATATTTTTTCGTAGATGAAAACCACCGTCATACAATATTACCGTCGATGGAGAGCGCTATCGTGGTATATTAAAAGATTATGATTATTTGGTGCCAGAATTGGCTGAACCTGACATCAACGATATGTGATTTCAAGAAAACGGTGCCTGTATATATATATATATATATATATATATATATATATATATATATATATATATATATATATATATATATATATATCTATATATATATATATATATATATATATATATATATATATATATAGATATATATATATATATATATATATATATATATATATATATATATATATATATATATATATATATATATATATATATCTATATATATATATATATATATATATATAGATATATATATATCTATATATATATATATATATATATATATATTTATATATATATATATATATATATATATATATCTCTATATATATATATATATATATATATATATATATATATATATGTATATATATATATATATATATATACATATATATATATATATATGTATATATATATATATATATATATATATATATATATATATAGTTATATATAGTGTCACGTGTTTTTGGTTCGCGGCCAATAATTTTGATGTTCCGGGAAAGTGAAAACGCAATGTCTTTTAATTTAAGTTAAAAGAGTTTATTTCAGTACTTAAAAGTGCACAATCATTTATTAATTATTTCACAATTTTATTTTTCACTTTCAAAATCAAAACTTCCACTTGTCCAAAAATTCCTATCGCAATTGTCTTTTAAAATTACTTCACTATTACTTGATCGCTATTCACACTCCACACACTATTGCCGTGTTTACTATCGTGGCTGAATGAATGATAGCCCCCGTTCATTCACCTCGCCTTTATATAGGGTCTCTAATCATTCAACTCAGTTCTCGTACATTTGTGAATTAGCGGGAACATTCCAGCAGCGTAATGAATGGAGCACTGACTCACTTTCAGATGTTGATCATGCTTGTTGGGTTTTCGTGCTTTCGAGTAAATTCGTTTCGATGTTCTTAATGGTTGTGAAAACAGTTGCGACAGTAGCTCGCAGAATTATTTGTACATGTAGCACTGCCCCCACCTCAGTTCTTTTCGCCCCGAAAAGATGTTTCGCCATTTGTAGTCAATTCTTCCCGGGTGTAATATGGGGCAAGACGGTTCAGATGCACGATTTTCATTTTGGCTCTCAGCTTACGGTGTTCCTGTGTGCGGTATACGACGTCGTTGATTCGCTTTGTGACCCGGTATGGTTCCTCCCAATTATGTTGCAACTTTGGAGACCCACCCTTTCGCCGTTGCGGGTTATATAGCCACACCAAGTCATCTTGCTGGAAGCCAGTAGAATTTGCCTTGAGATCATACCTGGTCTTCATGCGGTCAGTACCCGATTGGAGGTGTTTTCGCACTGTCCGATGTATCTGGTTCAACCGTTTTCTTAGCTCACTTACGTACTCCGAGATCGTTTGGGGTTTCTCAGGGGGTGTTCCGAACTTTATATCGGCTGGCAGACGAAAAGTCTTTCCAAAAATGAGTTTGGCAGGGGCTTGGCCCGTCGATGCATGTTCGGCAGCTCTGTACGTTACAAAAATAGTGGGATATGTCGGTCCCGGTCCCTTTGGTTCTCGTCAACCATCTTGGCCAGATGTTTATTTAGCATGCCGTTGAAAAGTTCGACGATTCCATCGGATTGGGGATGCAGCGGTGTTGTCCTCGTTTACCGTATCCCCGGTAGTTCACACATTTCGCCAAAAACTAGTGACTCAAAGTTTCGGCCTTGATCCGAATGTAATTCGCAAGGTACGCCGTACCTACTGACCCAATTTAGCACTAGCTGTTCGGCTACGGTAGTTGCTTCCTGGTTGGGAATGGGGTAGACCTCGGGCCACTTGCTGAAATAATCGGCCACAACCAGCGTGTATCGATTTCCCCATTCGGATTCAGGAAAAGGTCCTGCGATGTCAACAGCAATCCTTTCAAATGGTACCCCCACGTTATAGGTTTGCATTTGTCCTCTCAGTCGTCACTTTGGGCCTTTGACGGAAGCGCAAATGGTGCATCTGCGACAACAGTCCTCTACGTCTTCTCGAGCGTGGAGCCAGTAGAACCTTTACCCGCAATTTCGCTAAGGTCTTGTTAACACCAAGGTGGCCTCCCGAGGATCCTTCATGCATTTCCTTAACCGCATCGTAGATTCGGCTTTTCGGTAGTATAGTTTGCATCCTATAGGAGCTACTATCCGCCGTTTCCCATTTCCGCTTGAGTACGCCACCCTCGACCTGAAGGGAGTTCCCAATAGCTTTTCAGGGTTGTGCCATGCATTGAAACGTCTTTCCACTCAGGTCGCCCAGTCGTCTCCTTCCAGTCAAGCAATGGTCCGATGTCTTCATCGGCTAACTGGGCGTTTCAAATCTCCTCCGATGACCAACATTCATCGAATTCGGCCGTTATTAATCGCAGATCAACGGGCGGTTCCTTTTCCTCAATCCGTCGGCAATGCTTGCAGTTAGCTGGACATAGACGGCGGGATAGGGCGTCAGCATTTCAATGAACTCCGCCCTTCCGATGAACAATTTCGTAGTCGTATGACTGCAAGCTTTCGATCCATCTCGCAACTTGTCCCTCGGGGTTTTTGAAGTTAAGCAGCCATCTCAATGATGCATGGTCCGTTCGAAGAACAAATTTCTGGCCATATAGGTACTTGTGGAACTGCTTGGTGGCCTCTATCATAGCCAATAGCTTCTTCCTGGTCACGCAGTAGTTCCTTTCACTTTTTGAAAGAACTCGACTGGAATACGAGAGGACTCTTTCTTCGCCATCGATCTGCTGGGAGAGTACAGCTCCAATACCGCCGTTGCTCGCATCGGTGTCAACTACAAACATTTTTCCGGGTTTCGGATATGCCAGCACAGGTGATTCACACAGCTTCCCCTTCAAGGTCTCAAAGGCTACCTGGTATTGTTCATTCCAGACATACGGACGATTTTTCTCGGTTAACTGATGGAGACACTTAGCTTTTTTGGCAAAGTTTTTGACGAATCTTCGATAGTAGGTTGCCAGACCCAGAAAGCTTCGTAGTTGGCGCTTGTTGTTTGGTGTTGGCCAGCTTTACACGGCTTCAATTTTCTCAGGGTCGGTTTTGACCCCTTCTGCTGATACGACGTGTCGCAGGTATTTTACTTCAGCTGCGAAAAGGGTACACTTGTCGGGACAAAGTTTCAAATTTGCCAGTCGCAATCGGGAGAAAACCTCTTCTATGTTCCGTACATGCTCTTCGAACGTTCTCCTGATGACGATGATGTCATCTAGGTACACGAAGCAGGTTTTCCAGGTGAGGCCACATAGCACGTACTCCATCAGGCGTTCGAAAGTGGCAGGAGCATTGCAAAGCCCAAATGGCATCACCACAAACTGCCACAATCCGGTCCCAACTGAAAATGCGGTCTTCTCTCGGTCCTTCTTGTCGATTTCTACCTGCCAGTAGCCACTCTTGAGATCGAGTGTAGAAAACCATTTTGCGTCGGCTAAAGTGTCCATGATGTCATCGATGCGTGGGAGCGGGTAACTATCTTTCTTAGTGACGTCGTTAAGCTGCCTAAAGTCGACACAAAAACGAGTGCTACCATCCTTTTTCTTGACTAGAACTACAGGCGCGGCCCATGGACTGACAGAAGGTTCAATTATGCCTTTTTCCATGTCCGAGATCAGCGCGCTTACTTCTCCTTGTTTGGCTATAGGGAGGCGTCTCAGTGCTTGTCGAATCGGCTTGGCTCCCTGTGTATCTATGACGTGAGTTACCAGACTCGTTCGGCCGTGGTCATCCGAGCTTGTTGAGAAGATGTCTTTGTACTTGGTGACCAGATCAGAGGCTCGTTTGAATAGTTGCACTGGCAATTTGACCTGTTCCAATATTGCAGACGTGGATTCCCGGGCTTTGTCTGCGTCTTGCCTCCTTTTGCAATGATGGTCGTGAGTAGCTTCCAAAGAGGTGATGGTGGAAACAGGCTGGCAGCTGCCGATGACTTCTCCCGCTATGATGCTCCTGGTTGAGTCTGCGGTGTTAAGGACTCTAACCAGCACATATCCGTTCCTTAAAGATCTTACAAAGGCTTCTTCCTACAATCAAAATGCGCAATGCGGACGTCTTCGTTGGCCCTATCAGATAAGATCGGTGGTCTCTAGAATCACCTCAAGCTTGGCCCATACAATGCTTTCGGAAGAATTCGGTACATCAGTGTCAGTACATACCACTACATTCATCTTGGGATCCTCCATCAGTACTTCGACATTTTGCCATTTCAATACACGTTTGCCCAAATCCAACGTGATTCCATGTGGTCGCAGAAAATCCATTCCGAGAATGCAGTCATCCACAATGTTCGCGACCAGAAAATTATGTCGGAACGCAAGGTCTCCCAACTGTATCTGGAGGTTGACCTCTCCATGAACAGGTGCAGTTTCTCCCGTAGCTATTCGTAGTGAGAAAATTCTGCCCTTGTGAAGTTGTTGCTGTCTGACTAGGTCTGGTCGGAAAATCGATTGGGTTGCACCGGTGTTGACTGTTATGGTGCAGTGTTCTCCGTCAACTTGACCCGGAAGGCATAAGTCCGCTTCTCCACGATGTAGTCTTGACACGGTGATGGTGGTGCTGGGAACGTTGATCCTCCTAGCCAACTTCTGCCCCACGAAGTTGGCTCTTACATGTTTCCCGACCCCTTTGTTTGAACGGCTTCCATTCTGGGCTTCTGACTAGGTCTGGATCTTCTCCTAGCTGCACACCCTGGACAAAGCTTGGTTGTCGTCGCTTCTCGCAGTCTCTTTGCAGATGCCCCTTCTCTCTGCAATTCCAGCATCTAGGCGCACCATTTACATACGAGTCTCGCTCAATTTCGACGCGCTCACACCTGCACTCGTCTGTCACTACCTCACGTACCCGGGCAGTGGTACGAGTCACATTTTTCGCTGCCTCAAAGTTCAGACTGTAAGCCAGTGCGTCCTTAACCGTTTGCTTTTGAGCTAAACGCACGGCTTGTTGCAATTCCGGGTCCTTTAATGCGCTGATGAATGCTTCTGTCGCTGCATCATCTCGATGTTTTGGGTCGTAGGCTGGGTAAGCCAAAAGTGCTAGTCGCTCAATGTCTTGGGCTAGCTGCTGTAGGGTTTCACCAGACTTCTGCACCCGATGCCTTAGCTGTGACCGATAAATCTGCTTTTGATGATCGTCTCCATAACGCATGTCGACCGCACTCATTATAGCTTTCGGGTTTGAGTGCAATTCATCGGGGATCGTCTGCAAAAGCTTGGCAGCTGGGCCTCTTAGAGCAAGAATCAGTGCAGTTGCTCGTTCCTGCTCATTCCAGGGATTTGCCCTTGTGGCAGCTTCAAACTGGGTCTTGTAAATACTCCAGACCGTTTGCCCATTGGTGCTTGCACATTTCTGGATGTGCTTTACGCTGCGGTTATAAGGGGGGATGGTGAAGTGGTTACTACTGCCTTCGCTGCTTCCAATTCTTTTTTCACTTTTTCCATCTCATGGTTTATTCTCTCTTCGACCTGGCTGACCTTTCCCTCGACTTGGCTGACCTTTTCCTCGACCTGGTAAACCTTTTCCTCGACCTGGTCAACCTTTTCCTCGACGCCTTTAATTTGTTTGTTCAGATGACTGAGCTCCACTTTTATTTCGGTTGACTGTTTCTCCAGCTTCTGTGTGATGTCTGCCTTGATGTCTGCCTTGATTTTGATCGCTTGTTGGTCCAGCTTCACTGATTGTTCATTTAACTTCGCTGATTGTTCATTTAAATTCGCTGATTGTTCATTTAACTTCGCTGATTGTTCATCTAGCTTCGTAGTTAAATTGGATGACTGTTCGTCTAGCTTCGCAGTCAGACTGGATGACATCAGCATTAACATTTGCATTAGCGCATTTTCTGGCTCCTTTGATTGTGTTTCTACTTCTCCACCTTCTGCGCCTTTTTCCGCATCTGAGAGCTCACCCGAACCTAGATTCACGCCTTCCGACTCGATCGCGTCACGCAAGCGTGCAACCAGTATGGCCTTTGTACCTTGTGTGGCCAGATTCCGCTGTTCCAACTCATCCTTGAGCTCCGATATGGTCAATTGATCAATTTTTAGATGAAAGTTTCCTGGCATTTTTATTGTTTCGGTTATTTTTCCACCAGTTTCCACGTTATATTTCACAACAGTGCAGTTTAAAAATGTTTAAATGTTTTCACTTTTCGAAATTTTCTTTCTCACTTCTTGACACCACTGTCGCGTGTTTTTGGTTCGCGGCCAATAATTTTAATGTTCCGGGAAAGTGAAAACGCAATGTCTTTTAATTTAAGTTAAAAGTTTATTTCAGTACTTAAAAGTGCACAATCACTTATTAATTATTTCACAATTTTAATTTTCACTTTCAAAATTAAAACTTCCACTTGTCCAAAAATTCCTATTGCAATTGTCTTTTAAAATTACTTCACTATTACTTGATCGCTATTCACACTCCACACACTATCGCCGTGTTTACTATCGCGGCTGAATGAATGATTGCCCCCGTTCATTCAGCTCGCCTTTATATAGGGTCTCTAATCATTGAACTCAGCTCTCGTACATTTGTGAATTAGCGGGAACATTCTAGCAGCGTAATGAATGGAGCAGTGACTCACTTTCAGATGTTGATCATGTTTGTTGGGTTCTCGTGGTTTCGAGTAAATTCGTTTCGATGTTCTTAATGGTTGTGAAAATAATTGCGACAGTAGCTCGCAGAATTATTTGTACATGTAACTATATATATATATATATATATATATATATATATATATATATATATATATATATATATATATATATATATATATATATATATATATATATGTATATATATGTATATATATATATATATATATATATATATATATATATATATATATATATATATATATATATATATATATATATATGTATATATATATATATGTATATATATATATATATATATATACATATGTGTATATATATATATATATATATATATATATATATATATATATATATATATATATATATATATATATATATTATACAATCCCCACTAATTATTCCTCCTAATACTAAGCAACGCTACATGAGCCTGATGCTATGACAAACTCTATGAAATTGCTACACAAACAAAACAAAGGACCAAGACTTGACATCCTAGAAAGGCTTGAAATTTATAAACATAGAAAGACAGGCGGTGACATTATCAACGAACAACTTGTTACCAATTCCGACGCAATTTTCTCAGTCCTAGACCACACTCTTAGACGAAAACGGAAACGAGATGAAACAGAACAAACGGACAGCCAACAAGCAAAAAAACAAAAACATAATATCCCCCTACGTGGCATAATTGAGTAAGTTACTTCCTGACCTCATTACCCATCCACTAATTACCCATCCGCTAACTACCCATCTGCTAATTACCCATCCGCTAATTACCTATTCGCTAATTACCCATCCTACGACTATATAAAGTCGCTCCCTTCAACACATCCTTTAGACACTGAAGATGACTCAAAGTAGTCGAAACGCGTCTGCTCACACAACTAAGCAAGGCCCGATGGCTTTTAAAGAAAAAAGAGGATTGGCCTGCGGATATCAAATAAACAAAGTTATTGACTACAACACTGCCAGCCAGGCAAAACTGTTGCGTTCATTCCAATACCTTACCTTAAAACTTCATCAAACAATAGCAAACATATGGTTCAACAAACAGTGCTTGAAAAACAACATTACACCAGCATTTGCAAGAATCGTGATAAAACAAAACACAATCGCTGCACGTAACACACAACGTAGCGCACAGATGCTCCGCATTAAAAACGAAATAAGAACACTGTACATAAAAAAGGACGAAATCAACCGACAACTACTACACTCACACTTACAATTAACTAACACTATACAAACTGAAAACTTTCTACAGTTTTAAAATGACGTGAGGCAAAACATTGATATTCAGCTCAAAACTAAATATGAGACCATGACGAAAAACTTGACAAATTGATGAAAAAACAAAACAAAATGACCACACCAGCGAACAGAACTTTCTATCCACGGACTGTAAACCTATCAGATACGCCTTTTACGACACAAGAAATGGAGCTATTAAATAAGGGACTGAAACACAACTTACATAATACAAACCGCAACAAAGACCTAGAACAACTAATAATCGACACTGAACTAGCCATTAACAAACTGCCGCAGGAACAAAAGACACATGCGAGACATACTGCAGTAGACATACTACAAAAAATACGCACTAGCATAAACAAAACGGATTTCCACGAAGACCATAAGATATTAAGACACATTCAGACAAAGCTAACGGATAACCTACTAACAGTGACGAAGGCTGACAAAGGACATACAACGGTGATCCTAAAAACAACGGACTATGTACAAAAAACAATAGACTTCATTAACGCCAACGGCTACAAACTGGTAAACAAAGACCCCACCAATAGGTTCCAAGCGGACTTACGTACCGCCATTATACAATCCCCACTAATTATTCCTCCTAATACTAAGCAACGCTACATAAACCCAAATCCATGCACACCACCCCTTAAAGCACAACCTAAGCTCCACAAACCCAATATTCCTATCCGTCCTGTCGTCAACTACCGCCCAGCTCCTGCATACCAATTAGCACGGTACTTGGCAACGATAATGGCTGATGTCGTGCACCTTGACGACAAATACGCATTAAAGAACAGCCGCGAGCTAGCAAATTCTACCACTTCTTTAAAATTGACTGAAAATTGTCAACTTTTATCATTAGACATCACCAACCTCTATACGTCTATCCCTGTCGATGAAACACTGGCCATACTAAAAGAAAAACTTTCATTCAACAACAGCCGACGATTCACAGATCAAATACTCAATCTCATAAAGACCACAATCAAACAGAACTATTTTAAGTTCAATAGCAACACGTACATTGCCAAAGACGGTCTGGGTATGGGACATCCAATGTCCTCAATAATGTCAGAAATATTCTTACAATCTTTGGAAGAAGTCTTTATACCCAAAGTTGTCAAAAGATTCAATGTAATATTTTACAGACGATATGTGGATGACTGTTTCATTGTTATTGACTCACAAGAAAATAAACAAGACGAACTACTTGCCTATATGAATGAAATTCACCCGAATATAAAGTTCACTATGGAAAAAGAAACAAACGGACAACTCAACTATATGGACCTAACTGTGACACGTGAACAAACACTATTGGACTACAAAATATACAGAAAACCAACCACAACTGATCATACCATACATGAAACATCTAACCACCCCGCACAACATAAGCTAGCGGCGTACAGATCAATGGTGCAGAGGCTTCACTCCATCCCCATGACTCCTACTAACTACTCCAACGAACTAAACAACATTTACAGAATAGCTAATAATAACGGATACAAACAATGCGACATTGACAAACTAGTCACACAGTACAAACAAAAACAGGAACGCCAACCGACGGAAACTCATAAGAACGACCAACAGTGGGTATCGTTAACATACGTAGGCAAAGAGACATACAAACTATCAAACTTCCTTAGGAAATACAAATTGCAAACTGCATTCAAAACGAACAACAACATTGGAAACAAACTGAAGCCAAAACTGAATGACACATCGATATACGAAGGCAGCGGCATATACAAACTGACATGCAAGGACTGCGACATGGTATATATAGGAAGGACAACACGAAAACTAACGACAAGATACAAAGAGCACCTACGATCTTTCTTATACAACAAGGCAGACTCCAATTATGCGACGCACCTTCAAAACCACGCACATGAGCCCGATGCTATGACAAACTCTATGAAATTGCTACACAAACAAAACAAAGGACCAAGACTTGACATCCTAGAAAGGCTTGAAATTTATAAACATAGAAAGACAGACGGTGACATTATCAACGAACAACTTGTTACCAATTCCGACGCAATTTTCTCAGTCCTAGACCACACTCTTAGACGAAAACGGAAACGAGATGAAACAGAACAAACGGACAGCCAACAAGCAAAAAAACAAAAACATAATATCCCCCTACGTGGCATAATTGAGTAAGTTACTTCCTGACCTCATTACCCATCCACTAATTACCCATCCGCTAATTACCCATCCGCTAATTACCCATCCGCTAATTACCTATTCGCTAATTACCCATCCTACGACTATATAAAGTCGCTCCCTTCAACACATCCTTTAGACACTGAAGATGACTCAAAGTAGTCGAAACGCGTCTGCTCACACAACTAAGCAAGGCCCGACGGCTTTTAAAGAAAAAAGAAGATTGGCCTGCGGATATCAAATAAACAAAGTTATTGACTACAACACTGCCAGCCAGGCAAAACTGTTGCGTTCATTCCAATACCTTACCTTAAAACTTCATCAAACAATAGCAAACATATGGTTCAACAAACAGTGCTTGAAAAACAACATTACACCAGCATTTGCAAGAATCGTGATAAAACAAAACACAATCGCTGCACGTAACACACAACGTAGCGCACAGATGCTCCGCATTAAAAACGAAATAAGAACACTGTACATAAAAAAGGACGAAATCAACCGACAACTACTACACTCACACTTACAATTAACTAACACTATACAAACTGAAAACTTTCTACAGTTTTATAATGACGTGAGGCAAAACATTGATATTCAGCTCAAAACTAAATATGAGACCATGACGAAAAAACTTGACAAATTGATGAAAAAACAAAACAAAATGACCACACCAGCGAACAGAACTTTCTATCCACGGACTGTAAACCTATCAGATACGCCTTTTACGACACAAGAAATGGAGCTATTAAATAAGGGACTGAAACACAACTTACATAATACAAACCGCAACAAAGACCTAGAACAACTTATAATCGACACTGAACTAGCCATTAACAAACTGCCGCAGGAACAACAGACACATGCGAGACATACTGCAGTAGACATACTACAAAAAATACGCACTAGCATAAACAAAACGGATTTCCACGAAGACCATAAGATATTAAGACACATTCAGACAAAGCTAACGGATAACCTACTAACAGTGACGAAGGCTGACAAAGGACATACAACGGTGATCCTAAAAACAACGGACTATGTACAAAAAACAATAGACTTCATTAACGCCAACGGCTACAAACTGGTAAACAAAGACCCCACCAATAGGTTCCAAGCGGACTTACGTACCGCCATTATACAATCCCCACTAATTATTCCTCCTAATACTAAGCAACGCTACATAAACCCAAATCCATGCACACCACCCCTTAAAGCACAACCTAAGCTCCACAAACCCAATATTCCTATCCGTCCTGTCGTCAACTACCGCCCAGCTCCTGCATACCAATTAGCACGGTACTTGGCAACGATAATGGCTGATGTCGTGCACCTTGACGACAAATACGCATTAAAGAACAGCCGCGAGCTAGCAAATTCTACCACTTCTTTAAAATTGACTGAAAATTGTCAACTTTTATCATTAGACATCACCAACCTCTATACGTCTATCCCTGTCGATGAAACACTGGCCATACTATAAGAAAAACTTTCATTCAACAACAGCCGACGATTCACAGATCAAATACTCAATCTCATAAAGACCACAATCAAACAGAACTATTTTAAGTTCAATAGCAACACGTACATTGCCAAAGACGGTCTGGGTATGGGACATCCAATGTCCTCAATAATGTCAGAAATATTCTTACAATCTTTGGAAGAAGTCTTTATACCCAAAGTTGTCCAAAGATTCAATGTAATATTTTACAGACGATATGTGGATGACTGTTTCATTGTTATTGACTCACAAGAAAATAAACAAGACGAACTACTTGCCTATATGAATGAAATTCACCCGAATATAAAGTTCACTATGGAAAAAGAAACAAACGGACAACTCAACTATATGGACCTAACTGTGACACGTGAACAAACACTATTGGACTACAAAATATACAGAAAACCAACCACAACTGATCATACCATACATGAAACATCTAACCACCCCGCACAACATAAGCTAGCAGTTGTCCAAAGATTCAATGTAATATTTTACAGACGATATGTGGATGACTGTTTCATTGTTATTGACTCACAAGAAAATAAACAAGACGAACTACTTGCCTATATGAATGAAATTCACCCGAATATAAAGTTCACTATGGAAAAAGAAACAAACGGACAACTCAACTATATGGACCTAACTGTGACACGTGAACAAACACTATTGGACTACAAAATATACAGAAAACCAACCACAACTGATCATACCATACATGAAACATCTAACCACCCCGCACAACATAAGCTAGCAGCGTACAGATCAATGGTGCAGAGGCTTCACTCCATCCCCATGACTCCTACTAACTACTCCAACGAACTAAACAACATTTACAGAATAGCTAATAATAACGGATACAAACAATGCGACATTGACAAACTAGTCACACAGTACAAACAAAAACAGGAACGCCAACCGACGGAAACTCATAAGAACGACCAACAGTGGGTATCGTTAACATACGTAGGCAAAGAGACATACAAACTATCAAACTTCCTTAGGAAATACAAATTGCAAACTGCATTCAAAACGAACAACAACATTGGAAACAAACTGAAGCCAAAACTGAATGACACATCGATATACGAAGGCAGCGGCATATACAAACTGACATGCAAGGACTGTGACATGGTATATATAGGAAGGACAACACGAAAACTAACGACAAGATACAAAGAGCACCTACGATCTTTCTTATACAACAAGGCAGACTCCAATTATGCGACGCACCTTCAAAACCACGCACATGAGCCCGATGCTATGACAAACTCTATGAAATTGCTACACAAACAAAACAAAGGACCAAGACTTGACATCCTAGAAAGGCTTGAAATTTATAAACATAGAAAGACAGACGGTGACATTATCAACGAACAACTTGTTACCAATTCCGACGCAATTTTCTCAGTCCTAGACCACACTCTTAGACGAAAACGGAAACGAGATGAAACAGAACAAACGGACAGCCAACAAGCAAAAAAACAAAAACATAATATCCCCCTACGTGGCATAATTGAGTAAGTTACTTCCTGACCTCATTACCCATCCACTAATTACCCATCCGCTAATTACCCATCCGCTAATTACCCATCCGCTAATTACCTATTCGCTAATTACCCATCCTACGACTATATAAAGTCGCTCCCTTCAACACATCCTTTAGACACTGAAGATGACTCAAAGTAGTCGAAACGCGTCTGCTCACACAACTAAGCAAGGCCCGACGGCTTTTAAAGAAAAAAAAAAAAAAAAAAAAAAAATATATATATATATATATATATATATATATATATATATATATATATATATATATATATGGGGTGCGTACAGTATTTGGGGGCAACTTGAGAGTAAAATTAATTAGCTTGTATTTTTAACAAAACTTAATGAAATTCCAGGAATTTTTTATACAACGCTGAATTAATATATGACTATAAAGTGATTCAATAAAATCACCATCCGCAGCGATAACCTCTTCGATCCGGTTCCGGGAACGATTACATGCCCGAATCAAATGCTCCTGCTTCATATTGACCAGAACGGCATTGATAGCAGTCTTCAGCGAAGAAGAGGTACTCTGAGGACGCTTATTGGTCTTGCGCTCAACTACAGCCCATACGTAATAATCCAAAGGAGTAAGGTCTGCGGAGCTAGGTGGCCATATGTTCGGTGTTATGTGGTCATGAAAATTTTCGGCAAACCAATCTTGTGTTGCCATGGTTTTATGTGAAGGATCAGAGTCTTGTTGAAAAATGTATGGACTGCCTCCGCTTACATTGTCTATCCAGGATTTCACTACCGTCTCCAAAACCTCGATGTATACAGCAGAGTTCACTCGAAGTCCTTGAGTAAAGAAGTATGGCGGCATAACATGTCCTTCATTGCTGACAACACCTAAAACCATAACAGTGGCCGGAAATTTTGCGGGCATAATAACAGTAACTTCCGTAGGATTTGAACATAGCCATCTGTCATTTCTGCGATTGGTCTTTTGATCTTGGTCAAAATTGTTTTCGTCGGAGAAAACCATAACATTTTGGGCGCCTCAGGGTGTTTGATTTTGTTTTAAAAACGTTTTGATCGGAGGACTCTCTGTTGTTCGTTCCAACATGAACTGTCCTCTGCGCATCACGTAAGACTTATACCGAAGATCTTCGTGGACAACTCTACGAATAAGGCGCTCAGAAACATGATTCTCACTCGCAAGGACGCTCATTGATTTTGAAGGGTCTTCGTCTATGATCGCTAGCACTTGCTCTAAAAATTCTGCAGATCGGACAATGTCAGAACGTTGTTCGTGCTTTTTGCGTTTTGCAACCGATTCTGTATTGCCTCCTGATGCTTCAAATTCACGGCGAACCTTATGCACGAATGAACGGGTGCAATTAAGAAAATTAGAGATCTCTAAATCTGTATGGTTCGCACATATAGCGACGATGACAGCATGTCTCTTCATTTCTAGAGTGATGTTGTAGTCCGCCATTGCTTATCTCAAAAAGGAAAAAAATAAATAAAAAAAAGCGCGAAGTTATAGTCACGTTTATGCATGTCCTCAAATACCGTACGCACCCTGTATATAGATATATATATTTATATATATATATATATATATATATATATATATATATATATATATATATATATATATATCTATGTATATATCTATGTATATATATATATATATATATATATATATATATATATATATCTATGTATATATATATATATATATATATATTTATATACATATATATATATATATATATATATATATATATATATATATATATATATATATATATAAAGGTATATATATATATATATATATATATATATATATATATATAAATATATATATATATATATAAAGGTATATATATATATATATATATATATATATATATATATATATATATAAATGTATATGTAGTTTCTTTTTTTATAAAAACATACACCACACACACACACACATATGTTAACCCAGTAAAGAAAATCCTCGGCAAAAGCGCAACTATAGCAACAATAGAAATTAAAGACATTGACTGCATCACGGATCTGACCGAGATAGAAGGAGGCCATCAATAGGGAGTTCTCTAGCGTGGGAAGGATTAAAGCGAGACTGACACCAGAAAACAACAGGGGACAACGCATGGCCATAGTCAACTTGACCAAAAAGGACGCCGAACAATTCCTGAACAAGGGCAAAGTACGAATAGGGTGGGTTGTCTGTAGGATGCGGCAAAGAGCGACGCCTCTTCAATGTTTCGAATGCCTTCGCTATGGTCACACCACACAAGTTTGCAAAGGACACGATAGGAGTTCCCTATGCTACAAATGCGGTGAAATGGGACATGAGAGGAAAGAGGGTACAAAGGATGCTGATCAAAGACCTGATTTTGGACACGTCTTGGGATCAGGAAAATGCCGGGTGTCCCAGGAAGCCCTAGCCAAGGCAAAATCAGAGCTTCGATGACCCGTATCCTGCAACTAAACCTACACCTCAGTTCAACCGCCCAAAATCTGCTTGAGCAGTTTGCGAGAGACGTGAAAGCCTACCACTTGTTGCTGAATGAGCAACAGTAGCTAAAGAATGCCAATTTTAATGCACTTTTTCCATACAAATTTCAAATGTGGTCAAATGTGTGTGGCGAAGTCGTGCGTCTAGGGTATGTAGGTGTATGTATCAGATTAGTGTATATATGAGCCTTAGGTATGTAAGTGTATGTGTTAAATTAGCATACGTATATGACTGGGATAAGTAGGTACGAGTTTAATGTAAGTAAGAGATCAGAGTCCTGGTTAAGTAGGCATGCGTTCCGGGTTTTAGTAGCCTCTAGCGGCTAGTAGAACTACTCTTGATGGTTGTGTTCAAGAAAAGACATTTGTCTTTAGATTAGATTAGATTATTTAGATAATTATATTATTCATGGTTGCTATTTCTCTATAGTGGGAGGATTTTTCATCAATTGTTGCTTCTAGTAGTTCTTTTATTCATAGCTTTTATTCATCTTGGTGGAAGCGCTTCTCAGGTCTTTTACGTTTCTTGCAGTATATAGCTTTTTTATCCATGGCCGTTTTAATGCATAGTAGATTTCTGTATAGGATAGATAGTGTAACTTATTAGAAATACTGATCCATTATGGAAGCTGCAGAGATAGATGGTGCTCCGAGCAAATGGTTTGATGGTTGTAGGGCTTGAGATCCTATAGCGTGTGTCGCTTATTGAAGGCGTTTGGGCCGAACGATTTACTTGATCACGTTAGGCGTGCGGGATATTTTTTATGGTATGGGTAGCTGCGTGGTGACGGCGGGTACTTGTATAGACGGGTGACTGCGTAATTGACAGGTGATGAGTGATGGGCTTGCCCGTCACCGGGTGTTCTAATGGATGGGCGTTTGCTTCGTGAGTGCTCAGTTAAGGAACGCGTTGCTTATCGATTGATGTCTTTGGCTAAAGAAGGACGGCAGCGTGTGGCAATGAACGATTTCCTTGATCATGTTAGACGTGCGGGAAGTTTTCACGGCCCGAGTGGCTATGTGGAGATGGAGGGCGTTGCTATAGCCGGGCGACTTTGCATTATGGAGGGGCTGTTACAAATTGTTACACAAACGCAACCACCCTGCCTGTGTTGGCGTGGTGATCGCACCTCATCACATAAACCTTGATACCTAGGGGAAAAAACACTGTCCTTTAGAAATAAGAAGACCCTTTATTTTCCGTTTTATTATAGCAAATCTTTATTTTTCCCTTTAAAAATACGTTATTTTGCACGCACAAATGCAAGTTTCCATTAATTAAACAAATTCAGTCCAAAAACGTTAATTATTCGAGATTCTCTACTTTAAAGGTATCCAGGTAGATAAACTGTAGATGGAACGTGCAGTTGATGATCATTGCTGATGATGGCGAACCTCGTATCATCGTTCGCATACCGTGGTGCACGCGGATGAAAACTGGAACCAAGGCTTCACCGACTCCAAGCACTCCGTTTCCCGTGGAGGTCTTCACTGTTTACGTAAAAGAAAAGAATCAGAGAGGTTGTTAAGCGAAAGGCTATTTCTATACGTGAATTAATCAATAAAAGGCTAAAACCAGGGTTTCACCGGCTTGGGCCTAAAGAAACTCCGTTTCCAAAATCAGGTCTTGGATCAGCATCCCTTGTACCCTCTTTCCTCTCATGTCCCATTTCACCGCATTTGTAGCATAGGGAACTCCTATCGTGTCCTTTGCAAACTTGTGCGGTGTGACCATAGCGAAGGCATTCGAAACATTGAAGAGGCGTTGCTCTTTGCCGTATCCTACAGACAACCCAGCCTATTCGTACTTTGCCCTTGTTCAGGAATTGTTCGGCGTCCTTTTTGGTCAAGTCGACTATGGCCATGCGTTGTCCCCTGTTGTTTTCTGGTGTCAGTCTCGCTTTAATCCTTCCCACGCTAGAGAACTCCCTATCGATGGCCTCTTTCTATCTCGTTCAGATCCGTGATGCAGTCAATGTCTTTAATTTCTATTGTTGCCATCGGCTCGAGCGAGGCTATAGTTGCGCTTTTGCCGAGGACTTTCTTTACTGGGTTAACATATGTGTGTGTGTGTGTGGTGTGTGCTTTTATAAAAAAGAAACTACATGTTTTTGTACCACGATAAGATATTTTTCTTACCGCCCAATTCACAATTTAGTACTTTACTAAATGTGCAGGAAGCAAGGATATATTTCTAGTGCAGTACTAGAAATATTCTAACTCCATAAAATATTTATATTTACCTAGTGATTATAAAGCGTCTAGGCACGCATGTAGATTAGGCGGTTAACGCCGGAATAAATGAGTGAAACAGAGGCGAAGTCGCCAGTTTAACGTTTGACCAAAAAGTGTATTTTCCTATATCGACTTATTCTATTTATACAATTTTTCTATCACAATACATATTTAACTCTAACAAAATATTGATTGCATCAGCAAAAAATAGTTAGCAAGAAAATTCCTTATTCTAAATTTTCTACTTCAAAATCGATACAAAAAATTTACTTCCTCAATGCAATTCTACACGTTGGGTTTCCCATAGAATGCTATCACAAAAAAAGCATTAGCTCTTCATGACGTGAATGCATTCATACATACTCTATGTTAATTTCCCGCAAAAAAAAGGAAACAAGATATCATATGTGAAGTTCTTAGACCCCACATATGAACAATGTCAAGTTCATCGAGAAAAACGAAAGCATTCAAGGCAATTAGTTTATGTTTTGAAATATGATGCACAAGTGTCTTCGCTTGTTGTGAATTTGTAATGTTGTACATCTGAAACCATATAAGTGATGATTATTCCACACGTAAGAAAATGGGTTCATATGGGAAGAAGTACAGATGATAGAGTTTGGTGTAGTTTCTAGGTTTTAAAGCGGATCATGCATATTTATTTATTTATATTGATGCATTAATGAATTCAATATGAATTTACCTAATGGTTATTTTATTGTGTGAGTATAAATGCATTACAATTTAACTTATCAGGCAAGTAATTTACTTAGATTTTAATACTTTCGCTGTTGTAAGCGATCACTACATATGCATACATATACATTTATATATATATATATATATATATATATATATATATATATATATATATATATATATATATTATATATATATATATATATATATATATATATATATATATATATATATATATATATATATAAATATATTTATATATATATATATATATATATATATATATATATATATATATATTTATATAACTGTATATATATATATATATATATATATATATATATATATATATCTATATATATATATATATATATGTATATATATATATATATATATATATATATATATATATATATATATATATATTTATATATATATATGTTGATGCATATATATATATATATATATATATATATATATATATATATATATATATATATATATATATATATATATATAAATATACACAGGGTGCGTACGGTATTTGAGGACATGCATAAACGTGACTATAACTTCGCGCTTTTTCTTTATTTTTTTTTTTTTTCCTTTTTGAGATAAGAAATGGCGGACTACAACATCACTCTAGAAATGAAGAGACATGCTGTCATATGAAACCATATGAGTGATGATTATTCCACACGTAAGAAAATGGGTTCATATAGGAAGAAATACATATGATAGAGTTTGATGTAGTTTCTAGGTTTAAAGCGGGTCATGCATATTTATTTATTTATATTGATGCATTAATGAATTTAATATGAATTTACCTAATGATTATTTTATTGTGTGAGCATAAATGCATTACAATTTAACTTATCAGGCAAGGAAGTTACTTACATGTTAATACTTTCGCTGTCGTAAGCGAACATCCTCCCCCCCTTTGAACGAACTGTTCAAAGATGGATTTCTGGATTCACCTGGAATTCCTCAGCTTTCGCCTTGCGTGGTGCGGGTGTTGGGGGACGGTTGCGTGTAGGCCGCCTCCGGCAAAATTTCCACACAAGGAACAATAAACAGACCAACGAAATTGATAAGCCCAAGTATCCAATGGTGAAATGATGCACGTGGGTTGACTTGCTTGTTGGGAATTCCGTTTCGGCGGCTCGCAGCTTGTTGATGCTCTGTTGTAGTGTTTTAATATCGTTTTCTAAATTGTCCTCGTACGTGGCCGACATACGGGTGTTATTGAAATTGTTGGTGAGCTCCACGGGGTCGAAAATGTTTCGCGAAGGAATGATGGACGTTCTTATCATCGTGGGATGTTCCTTGCTCGTCTGTAATGTAGCAATCTCGTCTTTGATGCTGCATCCGCGAGTTACGTTGATGATCCCCGATTTGGATAGCACGCAAGTTGAGATTGCCGTTCCACAAACGATGTTGATGCTCACCGGTTGGTTTGTCACGTAAATCCAGTGATTTGGATTCAAGAGCTGGGTCCACCTTACTGTTTCCTTTGTTTTGATGACTGCACAGCTGGAAATGTTGCCCGCATCAGTTAAGATTGCCATTTCGCAGTGGTTGATATTAGGTCCCCATCGATGCATCGGATGACGTAGTTTGCAGATGAACCCAGAGTAGTCAACAAGGAGACATTTTGAGATTTCCAGTTTGGACATTGGGTAAAATTGATCTCGATGTAGATTTACGAGCAGAATTTGTGTTGATGGAATAACGGTGAAAAATGTCTCATTAACTAATATAGGTACTGGAACGATTCGTAAGGTTTCGAATATTTCCTGTGATAGAAGTGGAAGCTTTATTCGGAAAATCATTTGCTCGCTTAACATTCTGCCTTCTATAAACATCGTTTCATATAATTTTGCTAAGTGTCCATGATCTCCAGGTACTCGCAATGTGGGTGAGAGGTGCTCTTTAATCATAATTAGCTGGTCTTGTAGCTGTCTAGGAGTTATTACTTGCGGATTGACTTTGCCGTGGTGAGCCCTTGTCATCACTTCTAGAAGTGTCGATTGTGCCCTTTGATAATGTGATATCATCAGTATTAACCGAATTGCTAGAGTGTTGAAGTATTCCATTATTTTTTCTTGATGGAACTCGTGGTTAATTCCTTTAATGGTGTTGAGCGTCTGTTTGAGATATTCTTCTAGTTCATTCACCCGTCTTTCAACTGCTTTATGCGACTCTTTCATGATATTTGTGGTGCAATCGATTATGGATGTTTGATTCTTCAGTAGTTCTAGCAAGTATCTGCCATTTTGTTGAACGTATTGTCTCTGACATTTTTTCCGCATACTCATCATCCAAAATGCCGAATAGCGATTGAGCGATGTTACCGAATATATTGAGAGGGGATCGTTTCCCTCGACCATGGCAGTAATTCGTTGTTCTCTGTTAATTCCGTAACCGTGGTTGTAAATTGAGCTAGTGTTGGTGCACAGGAATGCTTATTTACTATTCTACTACAGAGATGATCTAGGTTTTCAATTCCTTTATTTATAGGAACGCGTTGCTTATCGACTGATGTCTTTGGCTAAAGAAGGACGGCAGCGTGTGGCAATGAACGATTTCCTTGATCATGTTAGACGTGCGGGAAGTTTTCACGGCCCGAGTGGTTATGTGGAGATGGAGGGCGTTGCTATAGCCGGGCGACTTTGCATTATGGAGGGGCTGTTACAAATTGTTACACAAACGCAACCACCCTGCCTGTGTTGGCGTGGTGATCGCACCTCATCACATAAACCTTGATACCTAGGGGAAAAAACACTGTACTTTAGAAATAAGAAGACCCTTTATTTTCCATTTTATCATAGCAAATCTTTATTTTTCCCTTTAAAAATACGTTATTTTGCACGCACAAATGCAAGTTTCCATTAATTAAACAAATTCAGTCCAAAAACGTTAATTATTCGAGATTCTCTACTTTAAAGGTATCCAGGTAGATAAACTGTAGATGGAACGTGCAGTTGATGATCATTGCTGATGATGGCGAACCTCGTATCATCGTTCGCATACCGTGGTGCACGCGGATGAAAACTGGAACCAAGGCTTCACCGACTCCAAGCACTCCGTTTCCCGTGGAGGTCTTCACTGTTTACGTAAAAGAAAAGAATCAGAGAGGTTGTTAAGCGAAAGGCTATTTCTATACGTGAATTAATCAATAAAAGGCTAAAACCAGGGTTTCACCGGCTTGGGCCTAAAGAAACTCCGTTTCCAAAATCAGGTCTTGGATCAGCATCCCTTGTACCCTCTTTCCTCTCATGTCCCATTTCACCGCATTTGTAGCATAGGGAACTCCTATCGTATCCTTTGCAAACTTGTGCGGTGTGACCATAGCGAAGGCATTCGAAACATTGAAGAGGCGTTGCTCTTTGCCGTATCCTACAGACAACCCAGCCTATTCGTACTTTGCCCTTGTTCAGGAATTGTTCGGCGTCCTTTTCGGTCAAGTCGACTATGGCCATGCGTTGTCCCCTGTTGTTTTCTGGTGTCAGTCTCGCTTTAATCCTTCCCACGCTAGAGAACTCCCTATCGATGGCCTCTTTCTATCTCGTTCAGATCCGTGATGCAGTCAATGTCTTTAATTTCTATTGTTGCCATCGGCTCGAGCGAGGCTATAGTTGCGCTTTTGCCGAGGACTTTCTTTACTGGGTTAACATATGTGTGTGTGTGTGTGTGTGGTGTGTGCTTTTATAAAAAAGAAACTACATGTTTTTGTACCATGATAAGATATTTTTCTTACCGCCCAATTCACAATTTAGTACTTTACTAAATGTGCAGGAAGCAAGGATATATTTCTAGTGCAGTACTAGAAATATTCTAACTCCATAAAATATTTATATTTACCTAGTGATTATAAAGCGTCTAGGCACGCATGTAGATTAGGCGGTTAACGCCGGAATAAATGAGTGAAACAGAGGCGAAGTCGCCAGTTTAACGTTTGACCAAAAAGTGTATTTTCCTATATCGACTTATTCTATTTATACAATTTTTCTATCACAATACATATTTAACTCTAACAAAATATTGATTGCATCAGCAAAAAATACTTAGCAAGAAAATTCCTTATTCTAAATTTTCTACTTCAAAATCGATACAAAAAATTTACTTCCTCAATGCAATTCTACACGTTGGGTTTCCCATAGAATGCTATCACAAAAAAAGCATTAGCTCTTCATGACGTGAATGCATTCATACATACTCTATGTTAATTTCCCGCAAAAAAAGGAAACAAGATATCATATGTGAAGTTCTTAGACCCCACATATGAACAATGTCAAGTTCATCGAGAAAAACGAAAGCATTCAAGGCAATTAGTTTATGTTTTGAAATATGATGCACAAGTGTCTTCGCTTGTTGTGAATTTGTAATGTTGTACATCTGAAACCATATGAGTGATGATTATTCCACACGTAAGAAAATGGGTTCATATGGGAAGAAGTACAGATGATAGAGTTTGGTGTAGTTTCTAGGTTTTAAAGCGGGTCATGCATATTTATTTATTTATATTGATGCATTAATGAATTCAATATGAATTTACCTAATGGTTATTTTATTGTGTGAGCATAAATGCATTACAATTTAACTTATCAGGCAAGTAATTTACTTAGATTTTAATACTTTCGCTGTTGTAAGCGATCACTACATATGCATACATATACATTTATATATATATATATATATATATATATATATATGTATATATATATATATATATATATATATATACCTGTATATATATATGTATATATATATATATATATATATATATATATATATATGTATATATATATATATATATATATATATATATATATATATATATATATATACGTGTATATATATGTATGTATATATATATATATATATATATATATATATATATATATATAGATATATATGTATATATATTTATATATATATATGTATATGTATATATATATATATATATATATATATATATATATATATATATTTATATATATATGTATATATATATATATATTTTTTTTTTATATATATATATATATATATATATATATATATATATATATATATATATATATATATAAATATACACAGGGTGCGTACGGTATTTGAGGACATGCATAAACGTGACTATAACTTCGCGCTTTTTCTTTATTTTTTTTTTTCCTTTTTGAGATAAGAAATGGCGGACTACAACATCACTCTAGAAATGAAGAGACATGCTGTCATATGAAACCATATGAGTGATGATTATTCCACACGTAAGAAAATGGGTTCATATAGGAAGAAATACATATGATAGAGTTTGATGTAGTTTCTAGGTTTAAAGCGGGTCATGCATATTTATTTATTTAATTAATTTAATTTGAATTTACCTAATGGTTATTTTATTGTGTGAGCATAAATGCATTACAATTTAACTTATCAGGCAAGGAATTTACTTAGATTTTAATACTTTCGCTGTCGTAAGCGAACATCCTCCCCCCTTTGAACGAACTGTTCAAAGATGGATTTCTGGATTCACCTGGAATTCCTCAGCTTTCGCCTTGCGTGGTGCGGGTGTTGGGGGACGGTTGCGTGTAGGCCGCCTCCTGCAAAATTTCCACACAAGGAACAATAAAAAGACCAACGAAATTGATAAGCCCAAGTATCCAAAGGTGAAATGATGCACGTGGGTTGACATGCTTGTTGGGAATTCCGTTTCGGCGGCTCGCAGCTTGTTGATGCTCTGTTGTAGTGTTTTAATATCGTTTTCTAAATTGTCCTCGTACGTGGCCGACATACGGGTGTTATTGAAATTGTTGGTGAGCTCCACGGGGTCGAAAATGTTTCGCGAAGGAATGATGGACGTTCTTATCATCGTGGGATGTTCCTTGCTCGTCTGTAATGTAGCAATCTCGTCTTTGATGCTGCATCCGCGAGTTACGTTGATGATCCCCGATTTGAATAGCACGCAAGTTGAGATTGCCGTTCCACAAACGATGTTGATGCTCACCGGTTGGTTTGTCACGTAAATCCAGTGATTTGGATTCAAGAGCTGTGTCCACCTTACTGTTTCCTTAGTTTTGATGACTGCACAGCTGGAAATGTTGCCCGCATCAGTTAAGATTGCCATTTCGCAGTGGTTGATATTAGGTCCCCATCGATGCATCGGTTGACGTAGTTTGCAGATGAACCCAGAGTAGTCAACAAGGAGACATTTTGAGATTTCCAGTTTGGACATTGGGTAAAATTGATCTCGATGTAGATTTACGAGCAGAATTTGTGTTGATGGAATAACGGTGAAAAATATCTCATTAACTAATATAGGTACTGGAACGATTCGTAAGGTTTCGAATATTTCCTGTGATAGAAGTGGAAGCTTTATTCGGAAAATCATTTGCTCGCTTAACATTCTGCCTTCTATAGACATCATTCCATATAATTTTGCTAAGTGTCCATGATCTCCAGGTACTCGCAATGTGGGTGAGAGGTGCTCTTTAATCATAATTAGCTGGTCTTGTAGCTGTCTAGGAGTTATTACTTGCGGATTGACTTTGCCGTGATGAGCCCTTGTCATCACTTCTAGAAGTGTCGATTGTGCCCTTTGATAATGTGATATCATCAGTATTAACCGAATTGTTAGAGTGTTGAAGTATTCCATTATTTTTTCTTGATGGAACTCCTGGTTAATTCCTTTAATGGTGTCAAGCGTCTGGTTGAGATATTCTTCTAGTTCATTCACCCGTCTTTCAACTGCTTTATGCGACTCATTCATGATATTTGTGGTGCAATCGATTATGGATGTTTGATTCTTCAGTAGTTCTAGCAAGTATCTGCCATTTTGTTGAAGGTATTGTCTCTGACATTTTTTCCGCATACTCATCATCCAAAATGCCGAATAGCGATTGAGCAATGTTACCGAATATATTGAGAGGGGATCGTTTCCCTCGACCATGGCAGTAATTCGTTGTTCTCTGTTAATTCCGTAACCGTGGTTGTAAATTGAGCTAGTGTTGGTGCACAGGAATGCTTATTTACTATTCTACTACAGAGATGATCTAGGTTTTCAATTCCTTTATTTATAGTGGCCAGCTCCTTCCAGTAGTTTGTCATGTTGTAGTAAATAACTGAATCCCACTCGTCGGATGACAAGTGAGTGAAACCCATTCATTCAAAATACAAACCAGGTGACGATTTGAACGGTTTTATTGTTGCCTGATTGTTTCCTAGCACCGGCAAGGCAAGGCAAGTGAATTATAATAGGCTGATTGGGAGCAGACTTCGGCGCGCTTTTTTGGAAGCAGGTGGACCTTCGGCTGGCGGTGGCCTGTTTGTTTCGTCTGCATTCGTTTGCGTCATAGAGTGTGAGGATGTTGTACTGGTGAAGCTTTCTTCGTTGGTTTCATCCTTCGCTTCTGCGTCGACCTTCACTGGTAGTGGAGCGAGATTGTGGATTGCCCGTATTGGAACACCTGTAGCCGTTTTTGCAACTGCAACTCGCAATAAACCATCATTTCCCTTTATAGTCTCCAGTATGCGACCAAGAGGCCATTGCATGGCCGGAAGATTGCTGTCCTTTATTATAACCATCATGCCTGGCTGGGCGTTCTAGCATTGTTGCTTCCATTTTGTTCGGTACTGCAGCGCGGTTAAATATTCTTTGAACCATCGCTGCCAGAATTGATTCTTGAGGTAAAGAGTGCGCTTCTAGTGTTGATGTAGATCTACTCGCTGAGGGTTTTCAGTAGATTCGGCAGTGCTGGTTAACGGTTCGCCTATTAAAAAATGTCCTGCGGTCAGCGCAGTCAGGTCGTTTGGATCTGAAGACATTGGCGTGATAGGTCGTGAATTGAGTATCGCTTCTACTTGCACTATAACCGTCTCCAACTCCTCATATGTCCGCGAATTGTTGTTTAGGCTGCAAGGAAGCAAGTTTTTAGCAGACTTGACGGCTGCCTCCCACAGTCCACCGAAATGTGGAGCTCTTGGTGGGATGAAATGGAATTCGGTTCCTCTAAGTGTGCAGAATTTATTGATTTGTTCTTCCGCTTCTTTTGAATATATCGCTGGTCGAAGTTCTTCCAGTTGGTTTCGAGCTCCTACAAAGTTCGTTGCGTTGTCGCAATACAAATGTTGGCAATTTCCACGTCTGACCACAAAGCGTTTCAGCGCGCCGATGAATGCGTTAGTCGTCAAGTCACTTACCACTTCTAAGTGCACTGCCTTGGTTGCAAAACAAACGAATAACGCTACGTAACACTTCTGAGGCTTCTTTCCTCTAGCTTTGTAATGAATCCAAAATGTATGCAAAAATCAACTCCTGTTGTTCGGAATGGCTTAACAGGTTTGATTCTTCTCTCAGGCAATTACCGATCATCTGGGATAAAAGTTTTGGCTTTGCTTTGCTACAGTGAACGCAATTCAATACAATTGACCGCGCAATTGTCTTCCCTTTGATAGGCCAAAATTTTTGGCGCGTGGTAGCGAGTAATCCTTGCGGTCCAACGTGAAAATTTTTAATGTGAATGTCTGTCATTACCAGCCGAGTAAGTATGTCATTGTATGGCAACAACATTGGATTTTTTGCATCATATACGATGTCAGCTTCTTGTTATCGTCCTCCGACCCTGATAACGCCATTCTTGTCCAAGAATGGGGCGAGTGAGCTTAAGTTGCTTTGCTTGTCTACTATGGCCGTTTTTTTAAGGGAGGCTAACTCTTGTGAAAAGTTTCTGCGTTGAGCTTCTTTTATAAGTTGTGCCGTGGCTGCATCCAATTCTTCAACAGTAAGGTGTGATGAACGTTTGAACCCTTTGTTTCTGATGTTATTTAAAAACCGAAGAACATAAGCGAAAATCCGTTGCAAATGTTGAAAGGAATTCCGTTGGTCAATTGTAGACAGTATATCTCCTTCGTTTGCAACTGACAGTGCTACCTTTGCTGGCTTCGTTTCTAGATTTGTTCAAATTTTTAATTCCTCGGCCACACGCTTTCGTTGCCATGTAGAAACCTCGGCCCGTAAAACCAAAAAATATCATTCTTTAATTTGTTGGGTGAGATTCCGCGGGAAACCAAATCGGCAGAATTTTTCTGGGATGGTACGTGTCGCCATTGTTCAGCCGTGGTAAGCTCCTGTATAGCTGCTACTCGGTTTGCGACGAAGTTGACGTATGATGATGATGGGTTCCTCAGCCAGGCAAGAACTACCTCTAAGTCCGTCCAAAATGTGCATGGAACATCATTCCATTGTAGTTCCCTTTTGACGCGAGTAGCGAGCTTGGTAGTGAGTGTTGCAGCTTGAAGCTCCAAACGCGGAATCGTTGTAGCCTTGTTTGGGGCTACCTTGGCACATAGCAGTCTCACGACCACGATACCGTCAATTTGCTGTGATCGCACGTATATAGCTGCACCGTATGCCTTCTCTGATGCGTCGCTGAAAGCATGTAATTCAATGCTTCGCGGGTTTTCGACCGAAATTACATGCCTTGGAAACTTGGTATCTTCAAGGCATTGCAGTTCTTTACGAAATTCGACCCAATAAGAGTGCATCTCCGTTGGTACAGCTGCGTCCCAATCTATCTTTAGATTCCATAATGCTTGTAGAAATATTTTGGCCTTGGTCACCACTGGGCTCATTACTCCTAATGGGTCAAAGAGATGCGCAATGTCACCGGACACTGTTCTTTTGGTCACTTTACCGTCGCTGGCCTGAATTGTTTTTACGCAGAAGTTGTCATCTTCGGGAAGCCAGATTATGCCCAACGTCTTCACATGGTAGCTGTCTTTGCCGTTTATGTTGAATTGAACTGCTTGGTCCTCTTCGAGAATGCCTTGAAGTAGCCGAGTATGGTTTGCGCACCACTTCCGCAATTTGAACCCTCCTGATTGAAGCAATTCCTTTTGTTGCTTTTGTACTGCGAGGGCTTCCGTTAGACTGTTAGCTCCTGCCATGACGTCATCAATGTAAATGTTGTTCCTTATCGTTTGCGAACCCAATGGAGCTGACGTTTGAGCTTGTGCTGCTATTTGTCTGAGGCATCTTATGGCTAGATATGGAGCCGTTGTAATGCCGTATGTCACCGTAGTTAGTTTGTAACACTTAACTGGTTCATTTGAATGGTCTCTCCAAAATATTAATTGAAATTTCCTATCTTCTTCCTTCACTCTTATTTGGCGGTACATTTTCTCGATGTCCGCCGTAAATACAAACATCGGAAGCCGGAAGCGTAACAGAACGGTAAAAACATCGTCTTGGAGAAACGGTCCAGTGTGCAGAACTTCATTCAAGGAGATATTTGTAGACGTTTTCGCTGAAGCATCAAATACTATTCGCAGTTTAGTTGTGGTACTTTCTGGTCTTATGACACAGTGGTGTGGCAAGAAGTAATGGGGTGTAGGTACCTGCTGAATATCGACCTCTTCCATGTGTCCCAACTGACGGTATTTCTTCATGAAGCTGGTGTACTGTTGTTTCAGCGATTCGTTCTTGTTCAATTTTCGTTCCAAAGCCAGAAAACGTTTATATGCTGTCTCTTTGGAGTCACCCAACAACTTAGGGTCTTTCATGAATGGTAATTTTACAACAAATCGTCCATCTTGTCCTCGCCTGGTATTAGCAGTGAAGTGTTCTTCACAACCTTTTTCTTGCTGCGCAAGGTTCAAGCCTGGCTCCACTTCGTCCAGTTACCAGAACTCTTGCAACCTTTCTTCAAGTTCGCCGTAATCGTGACTGCAGATGCCGCAGCTAAATGTGTGGGTGTCCGAATTTGCCACTCGACCGGAGACGATCCATCCAAACACGGTATTCTGTAGGCTTGGTAATTTCTTCCCCAATCTTATTTGCCCAACCGAAAGTATCGGCAAAAAGTTTTCTGCTCCAATGAGAATATCAATTTGACTAGGGTGATTGAATTCAGGATCCGCAAGTGACACATTTTGGGGAATAGGCCATGATACGATGTCAATGAATTCTGACGGTTGATAAGTTGAAATTTGTGGTAGAACAAAGGCTTAAATTCTGGCTGAGAATCCTGTTGTCCTGGACCGTATCGAAAAGTTTACTCTAGATTGAGCCTTTTGAATTCCTCGTCCAATCGCTTGAACACACAATGCTTCGGGAACTTCCTTCAAACCAAGCCGTCTAGCCAGATCTTTCGTGATGAAATTTAATTGAGATCCGGAGCCAAGAACAGCCCGACATTCAAGTTCTCGACCATCCCCAGTCAATACCTTGACGAGTACAGTGCTCAGCAAGATGTTGTTTCTCCGTGTGTTGTTGGTCTTCGCTGCTAAGGTCGTTAAGTTTGATGGCTTTGTCGATGTTTCTGCTTGTGCTGGAGGTAAAGCAGAACTTGACTTGATACCCTGATTGTCGATGTGCAATAATGTATTATGCCGTTGCGAACACTTCTTGTAGCCTCGGAGCGAACACTGTTGACTATTATGGTCCGCCCTCAAACCGTTGTAGCACAGATTATTTTTCTTCACAGTCTGGAGACGAACCTTTGGGGTTTGGCTTAGGAAAGTTTTGCAAGAATACACTGGATGCGTTCCTTGGCACACTATGCATCGGCTTCCTTCAGATGACGTCACTAGCGAGGCAGGCTTAGTTTGTTTTTGCTTTAGAGATGGCGAGCCCCCTTTGCCGAGGGTTTCCAGGCTTTGAAAACGATTCTCCAGAAATTATAGAAAATGCTTCACAGTGCTTAGCTGCCGGGGCTCTGCCAACGATTGCTCATAAAACATAAAACGTATGTGTTGTATGATCCAACCTTTTCACCAGTACATGCAGTAGTATCGGATCCCAGGCGTCAATTAAAATGCCCAAATTCTTGAGTCCCAGTAGACATTCATTGGTTACGTCATGTCGATTTCTAACTGATGATGCAGATTCAACAGAGCTCGATGGTTGAGAAAGAAGTTTGTTGAGAAGATGTGTCAATAGCAACCTTTTGTTGTCATATCTCTCTTTAACTATATTCCATGCATCTAAATAATTCTCGCTGGAAACTGGCAAATGCTGCACTAATCATTTTGCTTCGCCTAATAAATTACTAAGCAGATAATACATTTTTTGCGCATTTCCGATTGCGCGGTTGTGGATCAGTTGGAGGTACAAATCACGAAATTGAGTCCACTGCAAGTAATCACCGTCAAAGGTTGGTAGTACGATTTTTGGCAATTGAACTCCGGTATCCTTTGATTG
>OZ017742.1:189017602-189035102 GCA_963969285.1 Odontomyia ornata | reverse complement strand
CCATACATTTTTCAACAAGACTCTGCTCCTTCACATAAAACCATGGCGACACAAGATTGGATGGCCGAAAATTTTCATGACCACATAACACCGAACATATGACCACCTAGCTCCCCAGACCTTAATCCTTTGGATTATTACTTATGGGGTGTAGTTGAGCGCAAGACCAATAAGCGTCCTCATAATACCTCTTCTTCGCTGAAGACTGCTATTAATGCCGTTATGGTCAATATGAACCAGGAGCATTTGATTCGGGCATGCAATCGTTTCCGGGCCCGGATCGAAGAGGTTATCGCTGCGGATGGTGATTTTATTGAATCACTTTATAGCCATATATTAATTCAACGTTGTATAAAAAATTCCTGGAATTTCATTAAGTTTTGTTAAAAATACAAGCTAATTAATTTTACTCTCAAGTTGCCCCCAAATACTGTACGCACCCCATATGTATATATATATATATATATATATATATATATATATATATATATATATATATATATATCTCTCTATATATATATATATATATATATATATATATATATGTATATATATATATATATATATATATATATATATATATATATATATATATATGTACATAAATACATTGATATATTTATATTTATATATATATATATATATATATATATATATATACATATATATATATATATATATATATATATATATATATATATATATATATATATATATATATATATATATATATATATATATATATATATCTATATATATATATATTGCTACATGTACAAATAATTCTGCGAGCTACTGTCGCAATTGTTTTCACAACCATTAAGAACATCGAAACGAATTTACTCGAAACCACGAGAACCCAACAAACATGATCAACATCTGAAAGTGAGTCACTGCTCCATTCATTACGCTGCTGGAATGTTCCCGCTAATTCACAAATGTACGAGAACTGAGTTGAATGATTAGAGACCCTATATAAAGGCGAGCTGAATGAACGGAGGCAATCATTCATTCAGCCGCGATAGTAAACACGGCGATAGTGTGTGGAGTGTGAATAGCGATCAAGTAATAGTGAAGTAATTTTAAAAGACAATTGCAATAGGAATTTTTGGACAAGTGGAAGTTTTAATTTTGAAAGTGAAAACTAAAACTGTGAAATAATTAATAAGTGATTGTGCACTTTTAAGTACTGAAAAAAACTCTTTTAACTTAATTTAAAAGACATTGCGTTTTCACATTCCTGGAACATTAAAATTATTGGCCGCGAACCAAAAACAGGCGACAGTGGTGTCAAGAAGTGAGAAAGAAAATTTCGAAAAGTGAAAACATTCAAACATTTTTAAACTGCACTGTTGTGAAATATAACGTGGAAACTGGCGGAAAAATAACCGAAACAATAAAAATGCCAGGAAACTTTCGTCTAAAAATTGATCAATTGACCATATCAGAGCTCAAGGAGGAGTTGGAACAGCGGAATCTGGCCACACAAGGTACAAAGGCCATACTGGTTGCACGCTTGCGTGACGCGATCGAGTCGGAAGGCGTGAATCTAGGTTCGGGTGAGCTCTCAGATGCGGAAAAAGGCGCAGAAGGTGGAGAAGTAGAAACACAATCAAAGGAGCCAGAAAATGCGCTAATGCAAATGTTAATGCTGATGTCATCCAGTCTGACTGCGAAGCTAGACGAACAGTCATCCAATTTAACTACGAAGCTAGATGAACAATCAGCGAAGTTAAATGAACAATCAGCGAATTTAAATGAACAATCAGCGAAGTTAAATGAACAATCAGTGAAGCTGGACCAACAAGCGATCAAAATCAAGGCAGACATCAAGGCAGACATCACACAGAAGCTGGAGAAACAGTCAACCGAAATAAAAGCGGAGCTCAGTCATCTGAACAAACAAATTGAAGGCGTCGAGGATAAGGTTGACCAGGTCGAGGAAAAGGTTTACCAGGTCGAGGAAAAGGTCAGCTAAGTCGAGGGAAAGGTCAGCCAGGTCGAAGAGAGAATAAACTATGAGATGGAAAAAGTGAAAAAAGAATTGGAAGCAGCGAAGGCAGTAGTAACCACTTCACCAGCCCCGCTTATAACCGCAGCGCAAAGCACATCCAGAAATGTGCAAGCACCATTATTCGATGGGCAAACGGTCTGGAGTATTTACAAGATCCAGTTTGAAGCTGCCGCAAGGGCAAATCACTGGAATGAGCAGGAACGAGCAACTGCACTGATTCTTGCTCTAAGAGGCGCAGCTGCCGAGCTTTTGCTGACGATCCCCGATGAATTTCACTCTAACCCGAATGCTATAGTAAGTGCGCTCGACATGCGTTATGAAGACGATCATCAAAAGCAGATTTATCGGTCACAGCTAAGGCATCGGGTGCAGAAGTCTGGTGAAACCCTACAGCAGCTAGCCCAAGACATTGAGCGACTAGCACTTTTGGCTTACCCAGCCTACGACTCAGAACATCGAGATGATGCAGCAACAGAAGCATTCATCAGCGCACTAAAGGACCCGGAATTGCAACAAGCCGTGCGTTTAGCTCAAAAGCAAACGGTTAAGGACGCATTGGCTTACAGTCTGAACTTTGAGGCAGCGAAAAATGTGACTCGTACCACTGCCCGGGTTCGTGAGGTAGTGACAGACGAGTGCAGGTGTGAGCGCGTCGAAATTGAGCGAGACCCGTATGTAAATGGTGCGCCTAGATGCTGGGATTGCGGAGAGAAGGGGCACCTGCAGCTAGGAGGAGATCCAGACCGAGTCAGAAGCCCAGAATGGAAGCCCTTCAAACAAAGGGGTCGGGAAACATGTAAGAGCCAACTTCGTGGGGCAGAGGTTGGCTAGGAGGATCAACGTCCCCAGCACCACCATCACCGTATCAAGACTACATCGTGGAGAAGCGGACTTATGCCTTCCGGGTCAAGTTGACGGAGAACACTGCACCATAACAATCGACACCGGTGCAACCCGATCGATTATCCGACCAGACCTAGTCAGACAGCAACAACTTCACAAGGGCAGAATTTTCTCACTACGAACAGCTACGGGAGAAACTGCACCTGTTCATGGAGAGGTCAACCTCCAGATACAGTTGGGAGACCTTGCGTTCCGACATAATTTTCTGGTCGCGAACATTATGGATGACTGCGTTCTCGGAATGGATTTTCTGCGACCACATGGAATCACGTTGGATTTGGGCAAACGTGTATTGAAATGGGAAAATGTCGAAGTACTGATGGAGGATCCCAAGATGAATGTAGTGGTATGTACTGACACTGATGTACCGAATTCTTCCGAAAACATTGTATAGGCCAAGCTTGATGGTGATTCTGGAGACCACCGATCTTATCTGATAGAGCCAACGGAGACGCCCGCATTGCGCAGTTTGATTGTAGGAAGAAGCCTCTGTAAGATCTTTAAGGAACGGATATGTGCTGGTTAGAGTCCTTAACACCGCAGACTCAACCAGGAGCATCATAGCGGGAGAAGTCATCGGCAGCTGCCAGCCTGTTTCCACCATCACCTCTTTGGAAGCTACTCACGACCATCATTGGAAAGGGAGGCAAGACGCAGACAAAGCCCGGGAATCCACGTCTGCAATATTGAAACAGGTGAAATTGCCAGTGCAACTATTCAAACGAGCCTCTGATCTGGTCACCAAGTACAGTGACATCTTCTCAACAAGCTCGGATGACCACGGCCGAACGAGTCTGGTAACTCACGTCATAGATACACAGGGAACCAAGCCGATTTGACAAGCACCGAGACGCCTCCCTATAGCCAAACAAGGAGAAGTGAGCGCGCTGATCTTAGACATGGAAAAACAAGGCATAATTGAACCTTCTGACAGTCCATGGGCCACGCTTGTAGTTTTAGTAAAGAAAAAGGATGGTAGCACTCGCTTTTGTGTCGACTTTAGGCAGCTTAACGACTCCGTTACCCGGAGATGCCTTCACTGTTTACGTAATAGTAAAGAATCAGAGACGTTGTTAAGCGAAAGACTATTTCTATACGTGAATTAATCATTTAAAGGCTAAAACCAGGGTTTCACCAGCTGGGCCTAAAGAAACTCCGTTTTAGCTCATTGAAGACTATTTCCGGGATTTAATCTACAGTTGGTAGTGAAAGGTTAATACTCTACGCTAATTAACCACTAAATGGCTAAAACCAGAGTTTCACCGGCTTTGTCCTAAAGAAACGCAGGTTCCGTTCGTTCTTCTTACCTTGAGTTCGATGGTTCAGGATGGCGTTGCTTTGCAGCGAACTTCTATTGATGGTTATTGTCTTGGCTAACTCTTCTTGAGACTTACGTTGAAAAACTCCTACTTTTTCCAATTCGCCACTAGCTTAAATACAAACAAATTGCTTGCATTGCTAGTGAGAGTCGTAGACCTTCGATCCAGTTAATCCTCAAAATGCTGAGTCTGTAAGTAAGCTAATTCCCCTTAACCTGCTTTACAAATTCTCTTGTTCTTCAGGAACAATCTTGTTGCATGAAAAGGAACGCTAGCTCCAATCTCATGCTTTTGGCTCTTTTCTTCTTCATTATTCATATATCTGAATATTCGACGACTTCTCCCCATATGATTTCTGAGTTGGTTGTCGCGGCGAATTGGTACTCAGATGAGTGGATTACGTATAGTACACAAATTCAACTGTATACATGCACTCCAAATGCTCTCAACATGGCAATTGTATGGACTACCATGTATGCGTTTGGAATTCGCCACAGAGCCAATTTAGCGACTTGACCAATGAAGCGTAAGATATAAGTTCTTATATACATTGAATTGCGATTATGTACTATGTTTAGGGTGTCGCCGTTATCTAAGTATGGGCGGTGAAACATACATTGCTTGTTGGCTCGTGCGATGAACGATTGGAATTGTGAATAACTGTTATGAATTTCCAAGTAATTAGTATTCGCACACACTAATGATTGTTGTAACGTGTCGTAAGCGAGGCACGAGGGCGTGATTAATTGTCATGGATTGCTGAGCAATTTGTATTTGATTGTTATCGTAACATTACTTCCCCTGTTGAAAAGCGGGATCCAATTCCTGGGAGAGGAATTGGAAAGCGTAGCTTTTGCGGATTATATTAGTGTCTGAAGTATACGTCGTATTTACAGCAACTGTTAACTCCGACGCGATACTATAAATATTCTTAATTAACATTAAAACATTACACTCTTAAAATTTCTTTTCATATTTTCTATCTACTATATGACCGGTTATCAATTTTAAGCTAATTGCTCAAGTCTGCTAAAGGGTAAGAATTTAATTCTGTTACTCTACGTTTAATAAAAGTATTAATTACAGATAACACTCTAAGTATTTTACTCTACAATAAAAACTCTAAAATAAAGCGGAAATTTTCATTATAAATAATTATGTCATTTGACTACAATGATTAAAATTCTTCCCTTCCTCACGATGGTCGGGTGTTTACAAACCAATCAACTCTCCGTTGTACATATGTTAGCTTGTTAGAAACCAATTAAAAGCGTGTTTAATGTTTCACATGAATACTTTAAATGACTGGATTGGTTTCGCTTCGTAACTCAATTCGTTCTTAATCTTTTTTTTTGCATTATTTTTTTTTTTTTGAATTTCTTAGTTTTAGTTACTTTATAGTTAAAAATTAACAAGATAATTTCTCTTTAAGAACAACTTGCTCCCGTTACAATCCTGGTTTATTTCTAATTCTCCGGCATTTTTAACAATGATACTTCTTTCACCTTACAACTCTATTCGCGGTGTATTATTTTGCATTATCTTACAACTACGTTCCAAAACTAGAATCCATTTGGGATGCTGCTTTATTACGAGTACTTTTGTTAATCAGAACCAATTCATTACTCGTTCCCAATAATTGAACACCTTTTTATTTAATTCAACTTGAAAATATATTTAACTTAATCGCTCCACATATTTGTTGTGAATAAATATAAATTTTTTATGTACAGATTCGGGTTTTTTACTTTGTTAATGAAACTTTATGTGCGATGAGATTTGAGTAACATGTATAATATGCTATATATGATTAAACTACGCTTTAGTGGTTTACACTTACAAAAAATTAGATCAAAATCTAAATCTATCTGGGATTATACAATGTTTTTCTTTTTTTTTTTGTTAAATGCAATTTTACAATCAAAACAAACTCATAGTGGTTTTCCCTATTTTTTGTTCGTGGACTTCTTCTTGTATGTTATGTACATTTTTAAATTCACTTGTGAAAAAATTCTTCAACGCTCATTTAAGTGCGATTTAGAATTACGAACTACTATGTATGTCTTTTCTTTTTTTTGTGTCATCTTCCGTGATTTTTATTTTTATTGTATTAGTTTTTGTTTTGCGTTTTTCCCTCGTTTGGTATGTTATTTATTATCTTTATACATATATATATATATATATATATATATATATATATATATATATATATATATATATATATATATATATATATATATACTAATTTTTTTTTTGGTAATTTTTTTCTTGTCTTCTGCTTCGACTTACTGTTAGTTAGACTAATTTGAAAGATCGGGTGGGATTGTTAGTAAGGGAGGGTGCAATGCCTTGATGAGTCGATGGGAGTCGACTTTCGGGAGACTTTTCGGGTTGGGTTTCGTTAACTGTAAGGACGGGAATGTGCCGTTGGTCTGTTTGAGGGCTATTTATTTGTAAAGTTATAGGTTTTCCCGGTGCGGTCTGCTCTGCTTGGCGTCGGGATTTCAGGAGTCACCAACCCAAGTATGTGAAAATTATAGAGCTAGAGATTGCAGTTAAGCTAATTGAGACTGTGGAAAGGTGTGAATGCTTTTGGGAAGACTCATTAAATTTTATTTGCCCAAGATGGGTATAAATTTTATTCAACCCCCGTACACTAGCTTGAAATTGATATTCTTTTCCTTTAGTTGTAATAAGCTGCGATTTGTTGCTTTTGGGCTTACACTGAGGGTAGCGAAATCTAAGTCCAATATCCTTGAGTCTATGTCCGGGAAGTAATGAGGCTGAATAAGGTCGAACTTGTGAGTGCTCTCCGCTTCACAATGTAGGCAAATTTCGTTGATTTGAATAGTACAGGGGGTGTTAAGAGTTAGGATACCCTGACCAACCAGCTTGCTTGTAATGATGCCTGTACTGCAACGGACATGAATGGGAGTTTCCTCCTCCAGGAAATAAATCCAGCTGTTGGGTTTACTCAATTTCGTTAATGAATTCGTTATACGAGTACTAGTGCTGATGTGGAGAGGGAGTTTGTTCCGTAATTTGAGAAGGTTGTGTAAAAGAGAGATTACGTCATTTGTAGCCGTTGGTGATTAGATGATTGGTGTGGATAAAGGTGCTACATACAGATCACCTGATTGGGGGTGTTTTATTTTTTTGTGATTTGAAGCATCAGTCAGAAGCAAGAATAGTTGGGTGCTAATATTACTAGCGATGTAAGTAAACTCCACGGAAGGTATCAGCAGGTGTGAATTAGTTGCTTTGATGGGAAAAAGATGGATTTGGTAGAGCTTCATAACTGGTAATTCGAATAGCGGCAGTTTGATGACCACCACCAGTTTAGTTTTCATCTTGAAATGCTGCAGAACTGCAGTTTGCGAAAGGATTTGCTCACAAAAATCAGGGCATTTATTGCCCGGTTTGGTATATACCTCTTGCAGTTTTTTTTTAGAAATTAAGAGAGGATGAATTTGATTATCTTGAATAGAAACAACTATATCGATGATTGTCCGTTGGCGAGCATCAATTTCCAAGAGTTGTGCCAGTAAAGAGGTGAGAACCAAATTCCTACGTTCCGCTGCAAGAAGCTTGTCGGTCGTTATTGAAATGTCCTTGATCTGCATTCCTAGCTCTGTTTGCCTGCTCAGTACATCTTCCAAAGAACTGTTTACCATGCTGATCCTTTCTTTTTCCAATTTAACCAATTTCTTCTCCCCATCTTCCAATGTTTCCAAACAACTGTAAAGCTCCTTCTCATTTTTATCGTCTATCGTACCAAACAGAGCATGTAGAGACCGGCCTACTCCGTCGAAAAATGATCTCTTTGATCTCCCTTCCACAAGAGAATCGAGTAGCGCTGGCGAACGAGTTTTGAGATTCTCGGCCAGGCTCTGGACATGTCTTAGTTGCTCAACGCAGCCTTGGTTTCTACCTACGCAGAGTGCTTCAACAAGGTGTTCGGCTCGCTCAGCCGCATTTATCTGATCCTGATTCTCGCCCAAAATTGAGCTCCATCACAATATTCCAAGAACTGTGGTAGCTTAAGAGTTCACCGATGTTTTCAAACAGGATCCCTTGGTTGTCTAGTCTCTCAACGGAGTATGGAAGTTGTCCCGCGATGGCCCTTGGTAAAACGCCGATCAGGGATAAAATGATGAAAAGACTGGCCATTGCTAAAAGCGGGGGAAGGGGAGCAAAGAAAAGAAGTTAATATTGTTTGTTCGAAGTAGTGCTTAAGTCTATTATTATGGACATTGACAATTTTTTTTCCAATCGCAATATTTGTATTCACCGGAGAAGTCACGCTCTTAACCTCGTGTGGACCAATCCATACTTGTACTACCTTGTGCTTACGACTTTCATTCTTTAACAAAACCTTGTCGCCAACATGGAAACTAACAGGTCTTACTTTATTATCGTAGTTAGCTTTGCATTTAATTTTACTTTCTAATGTATTCTGTCGTGCTAAAGCGTACATCTTCTGTAGTTTGTGCTTCAACATTAAGTAGTAGTTTTCATGGTTGTACAAGGGTGTGGGTTCTCTTTTCAAACTTGACGGGACGTCAGAAGTAAAACCGTAAAACCAGTCCATTGGTGAAAGTTTTGTACTGTCATGCTCACTGTTATTGTGCACGAAAGCAGCAGTGCGCAGGTATTGATCCCGGGCCTGCAGATTATCATAAACCATGGATCGTAGATACTCTGTAAGGGGTCTGTGAGCCCTTTCCAGCGCTCCATCAGATTGGGGATGGTACGCTGTGGTCTGCATTTTCTTTATGTTAAGTAGCTTGCATACTTGCTTCAATAATTTCCCCACGAAATTAGCCCCCTGATCCGTTACGAGATGTTTGGGTATTCTATACCTCGTCACTATCTCGTCAAAGAATATCCTGGCCACGGTTTTGGCTTCCGCTTTGGTAAAGCATACCAATCTACAAATTTGGTTAAATTATCCTGGAATGTCAGTATGTATTTGTTACCGCCGGAGCTCTCAATCAGAGGCCCCACGATATCCAGGTATACCTTATCGAATGGCCTCTCCGCGATATCGGTGATAACCATTGGCATACGATTTTGGGGTGACGTCTTCATAACTTGACATTTCTTGCAAGTTTTAATATATTTTTTAATATTCGCATGTTTTTCCACTTATAAACCCTCCGAATTCTCCTGTACGTCTTCGCGACTCCCTGATACCCACCGAAAGAAGAATCATGAAATTCGGCAAGTGCCGCCTTTATCTCATCTGGTGTGGTGAGAGTCATGATCCCCGGTATTCTGCTCTCTTGTAGGGCTACAATGCTTACTGTGTTGCCTAGAGCTTCCCCGCTGTCCGCCCGAGTAACACTCGGTATTTGCTCCTCTACTGAGCTCGCTTGGGGTTGATCAACCGAATCCCGTTGTTTCGGTGCCCGCATTAACGCGTTGCACTGATACTTGGCGTCCGATTGTTCATCGGTATCTTGGGGAATCCTACTTAGGGCGTCAGCATGCGTATTGTACTTGCCTGGTTTGTATTCAATGTGTTAATCGAATTCGGATAATTTATGGTGAAACCTAACCAACCGTGTAGTGGGATCTTTCACATTGAATACGCCTTTAAGGGGTTTATGATCCGTGTAGATCGTAAATTGCCTCCCCTGTAGATAACATCGAAAGTTCTTTACTGCCCACACCATAGCAAGTAATTCCCTTTCAATAGTAGAATAGTTGCGCTTGGCCTTGTTCAGGGTTCGACTAGCATAAGCTATTGGCTGCTCTTTGCCAATTTCTCCCAGGGACAAAACAGCTCCCAAAGCTTCACTACTCGCATCGGTAGTGAGATTAACTGGCTTAGAGAAATCAGGATAGGCCAGTAAAGGAGGTTCTACCAAAGACTCTTTTAACGACTGAAATGCTTCCATGCATTTGTCGGTGCAGGTAAACCGAACATCTTTCCGTAACGGGTTTGTGAGAGACTTAGCCACCTTAGAAAAATTAGGTATGAACTTACGATAGTAATTTACTAAACCCAAAAACGACTGGAGCCTACGGACAGTTGTGGGTACCGAGAAATTGCGCACGCAGCTAGTTTTACTCGGGTCTGGTCGTGCACCAGTTTGAGAACATATGTGTCTCAAATATACTACATCAGGACGGAGGAATTGTCACTTCTCTGGCTGAAGCTTTAGATTGTTCAGCGTCAGTCTCTCAAAAATCTTACTTAGCTTACAGATATGGTCCTGTAAGATTTTACCATAGACAATGATGTCACCTAAATACACAAAGCAATCGAAACCTTGTAAACCCGTTAGGATGTAGTTCATCAGTCTTTGAACTGTGGCGGGTGCTCCCTTCAAACCAAAAGGCATCCGCTTGAACTCATAGTGCCCATAGTTCGTGCTGAATGCTGTTTTCTGTCGATCCTTTGGTTCCACCAGAACTTGATGATAACCACTAGCTAAATCCAGCGTGCGAAAATACATTGAGTGACCCATTTGGTCAAGTATATCTTCTATGCGAGGTAATGGGAAAGCGTCACTTATTGGTTTTTCATTCAGTCTCCTGAAATCAACAACTACTTGCGACTTCTTTACTCCATCGGCTCCTGCCTTCTTGGGTACAACCAAGAGGGGGGAGTTCCAGGGACTCTTACTTGGCTGGACGATGTCACTCTCCAACATTACCTTCAGTTGTTCGTTGATTATTTCCTTCTGTGGCTGACTCAGTCGGTACATTTTTTGATTTATCGGGGCCTGGTCAGTCAATAACGGAATTTCGTGAGTGATTGCCTCCGCACAACTCACCTTGTCTCCAGGAAGGAAAAAAATATCGTCAAACTCCTGGCACAACTGAGTAATGGCCTTTCTTTCCTCCGGAGTACTATGTTCAAATAATGTGAGCTCCTGCTTCAACAACGCATTGCGCATCACATTCCCCGGAGAGTCGGAGTATAAGAACTCAAAAGCTTTCCCTTCTGAGTGATTGTTTGATGGACCCGCTATTGTCCCTGACGCTACATAGCCTACATGTTTAACTATAGAGTCTGAACTTGATTCAGGCTGAAATTCTACACCGCGCGAAACTTCTAGCCTACTAACGTAGTATCTATCCAACCTTTCTAACTTCAGACTAAGTTGGTTTAATGTGAACGGAGTCTCGCCTGAGCTCAGTATACCCACCACAGGCCTCATTGGGTCAAGAAGAGCTTTTGCCAGGAATATGCAGCAAATGAATCCGCTGTACACAGCATTTCCTGACCTAGCTCAATAGGAACTGTCACCACGTTTTGTGTTCGTGGGGGTAATGTAACAGCTTCTTTAAAAACGACCTCATAGGTTCCATCAGCGGTTTGTGTAGACCTTGAATCCTCTTTGGCAGGATTATGAGTCACCACATGATTCCGATTTGTTAAAAATGTCCCGTTCTGCGTCGCTCCAAACGACAACGCGTCGACGTTGTCAGGCACCTCAGCAAAAACCTGTACGTGATTTGGCCCTTCCGCCTCTACTTGGCTCTCAATAGGGACCGAGAAATCATTACTATTTATTTCCGTGCGAGGAAACGTGAGTGATTTACTTGGACCTTCAACATTACAGTTCCTTGAGAGGAAGTCGTTTCCCAAAATACCATCATTAAATAGTCCCTGAATATTTTCGACCACTTGAAAAGTACATGGAAGCCTAGTAGGGAGTTCGAAATTGCCTTCCGTTGCACCAAGGGTTTCACCCTCCCGAAACGGACTTTGCAAAGTGAGCTTACGCTGAACATTTATTGGGCACGTGTCCCTAATAGCTGACTTATTTATAATACTGATTCATGTGGTTTTCTTTTGTATTCCTATATCTAAAGGCAGTGCTGCTGTTGAAAGACTAGTACCGCGATACGTGTTTCCTTTGTTTTTTTGATTGTCCATGCACTCCTCCGTGACCCTGGCTTCCATCTTCGTTTCCGATTTTTGATTATTTAACTGTCGAGCCGGAGATTTCCGACTCGACTGCGCCTCGTTTCCCTGGAGCTTGGAATCCCACCGTTTCTTTTGGAAACAAGCTTCCAAATCATGTCCTCTGCGACCACAAAAATCACACTTCACCAGGACACTGTATACTGCTGGGTTCTCCTTACCGGCCCGATGACTAGTGGCGGATTTTACCTGACAATCCTTTTGATCGGGACCATATTCCTTACAAGTGGAACAATAGGGAGTATTCTTCCGAAAGTGTGGCCCCGTTTATGACAAAAATTACAAGTTATTCTCGGACCCTTGGTGAATTTTGATGATTTCAATTGGGGATCCTTCTCTGGTGCCACCACCGCTTGTGGTCCAACCTGTGACTGAAAAGGTATCGCATAGGGATTATGTGAGTACATTGCCTGCTAAGGAGCCATCACGTGCTGGTTCATCATCCAACTATTGAATGGGGGTTGAACTTGCATCATTTGCGAAATTGCTTGTGATGCACTGTTCTGCAAAAAGAAAACTCCCTGTTGAAGTTTCTCCATGTTCAGCCCCTTAGTTACAAGCTCCTCAAATGTGCATTTCTCTAACGAATTTGTCAACACCAGATGAGTAGGCTAGAACGGACTCCGAAGGACTTTGCTTTGCTGTTATTAAACTATTAACCAGCTCCTGATAAGTTTCTCTTGGTAAATATACCCGGTTCAGTAATTCTTCCGCCACCTCCAAAGTGGACGGGAAGTTAGAAGATATCAGCTGATAAGCTTCACCTCGCAGACGGGTAGGAAAAATCTGCATAAACGCCACGCGCTCCTGATTGCTAAGGCATTTCCATACCTGCTTACTGCAACCAATGAATGTTTGCAGATCAAGCACCGTGGTGGGACTAGGTGCCCAAGAAAACAAGGGAATCGTCTGTCCCATTAACTTTTCAACCTTCCCATAATCTGCCATAGTGCACGTGAAATCCTTAACTTCGGCTTCCTTATCAATCATAGGAGGTGATTACTGGTCAACAGTCAAATCCACATACACACTTGAGGACGAGCTCGCTGTCAGTCGATGTCAGTTTCCAGTCGCGTGAAGTAATCAAAGTTTTTAAAGGCTGTGAAAAATCTAATAAACTGGTATGGCCAAACGCACTCCCACTAAAATGTTTGATCTCTTCCCCAAACTGCGCTGTCTGTTCACGGAAATGATTGATCTGCTCCAAATGGCTAAAATATAACTGATCAACAGTGTCAGTGAATTCAAGGACGGACTCTATACTTGTAGATGCAGGTTCTTCCTTAACCTGTGAGTCTAAATCAGAAGGAAAAGTGCGCTGTCCTTAAGCAATAAGAAGAGCCTTTATTTTCCGTTTTTTTATAGCAAATCTTTATTTTCCTCTTTAACAACACGTTACTTTGCACGCACAAATGCAAGTTTCCATTAATTAATCAAATTCAATTCGGAAAGATTAACTCTCGACATTCTATACTTTAAAAGTATCCGAGTTGATAAACTGTTGCTAGCACGTGCGGCTGATGACCATTGCTGATGATGGCGAACATCGTAACATCGTTCACATACCGTTGTGCACGCGGATGAAAACTGGAACCAGAGCTTCATCGACTCCAAGCACTCCGTTTCCCGTGGATGCCTTCACTGTTCACGAAATAGTAAAGAATCAGAGAGGTTGTTAAGCGAAAGACTATTTCTATACGTGAATTAATCATTTAAAGGCTAAAACCAGGGTTTCACCAGCTTGGGCCTAAAGAAACTCCGTTTTAGCTCATTGAAGATTATTTCCGAAATTTAATCTGCCATTGGTAGTGAAAGATTAATAATCTACGCTAGTTAACCACTAAATTGCTTAAACCAGAGTTTCACCGGCTTAGGCCTAAAGAACTCAGTTTTAGCTCATCACAGATTGTTTTTCGGATTCTACTTTGAAGATGAGTTGGCTAAACCCAGAGTTTCACCGGCTTAGGCCTAAAGAAACGCAGGTTCCGTTCGTTCTTCTTACCTTCAGTTCGATGGTTCAAGATGGCGTTGCTTTGCGGCGAATTTCTATTGATGGTTATTGTCTTGGCTAACTCTTCTTGAGACTCACGTTGGAAAACTCCTACTTTTTCCAATTCGCCACTAGCTTAAATACAAACAAATTGCTTGCATTGCTAGTGAGAGTCGTAGACCTTCGATCCAGTTAATCCACAAAACGCTGAGTTTGTAAGTATGCTAATTCCCCTTAACCTGCTTTACAAATTCTCTTGTTCTTCAGGAACAATCTTTTTGCATGAAAAGGAACGCTAGCTCCAATCTCATGCTTTTGGCTCTTTTCTTCTTCAGTATTCATATATCTGAATATTCGACGACTTCTCCCCATATGATTTCTGAGTTGGTTGTCGCGGCGAATTGGTACTCAGATGAGCGGATTGCACATAGTACACCCATTAAAATGTATACATGTACTCCAAATGCTCTCAACATGGCAATTGTATGGACTACCATGTATGCGTTTGGAATTCGCCGCAGAGCCAATTTAGCGACTTGACCAATGAAGCGTAAGATATAAGTTCTTATATACATTGGGCTCTTTCACACGGAAATGGTAAAAACGTATATCCAAACAGGTTTCGCGCTTACGCCCTTATGTTTACACGTTGCATAGTTCAGCCAACCTATTTTTGTATACGATACACGTCTTGCGAGTGTATGTGTCAGAAGGGTCATTTAATCGTTAAACATCGCGCGGACAACATGAGAGCGAAGATAGAGAGATAAGCGATTGAGAATTTATGTTTTAGCCTTGAACTGTGCTCGAGGTAATAAAAACTGGAAAGAAAAATGTATTTTATGATTGTTAAAGTTTGTCGATTCAAATTTATCTCTTGGATTTATTTGGATTCTCCGTGTTTTTCCGCTTTCTGAAAATATATTCCAAATTTGAATTTCTTTTTTAGTCGCATAAATTGCTTATCATAATGTGATTCTATGAAGATTATGCGTACTGTTAATTGTCTATGGATTCACAATAGGCAATTTAACTTTATTGAAATCGTGATATTTGTCGTGTTGTTTCCTAAAACTGAACATGGCCTCCACTTTTATAAATTTATTAAATAACACGTAGCTTCTCGCGTCCACGCATCCATTTTTGCACGCAAAATAAAGAAAGGCAATCGTTTCATGACGACTACCTTCTTCACCGAATGTTCAATTCGGAATGATTACCGGCGTTTGTATAAAATTTCCCCCACCAAATGATAAACAAAATGCGTTTGTGTATGTGCGTTACGCTCGTTCACCCTAAAAAATGTTGGCGTGTTTTTAACCATCAGGTCCCCTCAATGCCTCTCACTCTTCTTGCCCATATAACCTGTTTAACGCTCACTTTTAACGCTGCGTCTGAAAAAGCCCATTGAACTGCGATTATGTACTATGTTTAGCGTGTCGCCGTTCCCTAAGTATGGGCGGTGAAGCATACATTGCTTTTTGGCTCGTGCGATGAATGATTGGAATTGTGAATAACTGTTATGAATTTCCGAGTTATTAGTATTTGCACACACTAATGATTGTTGCAACGTGTCGTAAGCGAGGCATGAGGGCGTGATTAATTGTCATGGATTTCTGAGCAATTTGTATTTGATTGTTATCGTAACAGGGCGACGGGTTTACCTTTCGACGGGTGTTCAAAGGTGTGTAAATTTACTCCTTGGGTGCTTGCTTAAGGTGCGCGTTGCTCATCGATTGATACTCGTATATATGGTTAAGGATGGATGGCATGGTGGGCAAGAAAACGTCACGCGCGTTGGTTTCTGGAGGAAGTAATTTGAGGTATAGGTATCCACCGCGATGGATACTGTGAGCAATAGAAATTTGTCTCGTGAGCACGTGGTTAAGTTTCCTCATTGCTCATCAAAAGGTGCCTGTTCTTAAGTCTCTTCGGACTTATCGACGGGTAGGACTGATGCGCGTCGCTTGTTAGAGGGTGGTGATTGCGGTGTAGATTTGCTCGGCGGTGAATACTGTTTGGCATGGAAATTGATTTTGCTTTTTAAGAGTAGTGTTTTGTGTATGCAGACTTGCCTGTCAGTGGGAGTTTTAAGAAATCGGAATCTACATCATGGAATGAAAGCGGCATGGCATACGTTGGATTTTAAAATGACTTTGATTGTTGGATGTGGTCATGTTTGCTTGGCAAAGATAAAAGTGTGCGTTGCACGTTGCTTGGCAATGTGAATTGTTAGGAATGCTAAGCCTTTTTTTGTTGTATTGGCCGTGGGCGGGGGATGACGTGATATGCGGCATTGAGACCTGTTTTTATAAATGTCCATTCAAAGATGCGCCTGTTCTAGTTTGGTGGTTATTATTTGTATAGATCGTTTTCGGTCTTTCATTGCTCGAGAACGTTGTTTCTTTATTTTCCGACTCATTGCTTTCACATTTCATTCCTTTTTTGGTTTCGTATGGTGGTCGTGGGTAGCGGGTAACGGGATGCGTGGCATTGAGACATGTTTTCATAAATATCCATTCACAAATGCGCCTGTTCTAGTTTGCTGATTAGTGTTTACATTGATCGTTTTCGGCTTCTTGTTGCTTGGGTTCGTCGTTTCTTTGTTTTGAGATTCATTGCTATTACATTTCATTGCTTTTTTTGGTTTCATGTCAATAGTACTTTGAGAATCGTCTTCAATGTAATTTTTTTTTTCGGTTAGACGATTATGCTGATTGCACAAATCTCTGGATGCGGTGAAGGAGATCTTATGCTTATTCTTGATATTTAGTCATGTATTCAATTTTAGTTTGCTTGTAGCAGCATTTCGTTTGTCTTCATCATCATCACTTATTTCTTAAAGCAATTTCTATACTTCATTCTCTGATTTTAATATTTTGTAGAAGTATGATATTATATTCATTCACATTTTTCTTTACTATAGGGTGCTTATTGGTTTTGTTCAAAAATTATAATAATTTCTTCCAAGACGAGTTAGTTTTTCAAATGAATGATTTTATAGTGCATGAGATGGTGACAATTTTGTTCATACATCGTATGATTTGTAAAGGATTTTATCTTTTTGATAAGCGCATGGTAAAGATGCGTATTTTTTTTAGATCACTATGTTGACTTGTATGTTTTGGGTATCTATTTTAAATTTGAAATTATTAATGGATGTTGTCTAGGAAAGATATTACGGTTTATGAGTTCTGGAATGCCACTTTTTTATGGAGTTTATGTATGATGGATGTAGGAATCTTCGGAGTGATTCTAATAAGTAGGAATATGGATGCATTTTCATCGATGAATTTTTGGTACGTACTGAAAGAAAAAAGTGAATGCGGTAG
>OZ017742.1:189010102-189012602 GCA_963969285.1 Odontomyia ornata | reverse complement strand
TACTATTTGAAGTGTATAAGTCTTCGGTACTTTTTTCTTTTTTTAGTTCTTCTGGTAAAATTGAATCATCTATACTATACTTTGTGACCGTGTGTACTGTCTCGTTGTACTGTTTTCCACATTCATGTGCTTCAGTGGTCCATGCTGATTAATTTTTTTGTTCATTTATCTTGCGTCTAATTTTATTTACAAGCATTTGATTTAGTCGTTCGTTTAGACCATTGGAAAACGGTGCATTTTTTGCAGTAAACACGAGTGGTATGTTTTTTTTCATCTAGGAATTTTTTGAATTCCTTGGAGTTTATACCAGGATATTGATCAGCTAAAATTATACCAATGTCGTTGTTATCTGGTACGCATTGACTTAGTTTGATAAAATCGTATGCAGTTTGCGTTTTTGATGTCAAAATATAAGCAAATCGGGTAAAATGATCCACTAAAAGATGTAAATATTTTGTTGTTGATTTCAAGCCACCGAAACCTCTAATTGTGGATTAATTTTGTCTTGAATCTGTTTTATCCCTATGTGACAAAATTTTTTGTGTATTTTTTCTATAATCGTTTTGTTTAGGTCTTCCGATAAAATAATTTTTTCTTTCTTTTTTGATTTTTTGTAAAACAAGTTATTTTTAAATATTAGTTCATTTTTCTAAGAATTATTTCTTCGTTTTTTCTTTGATCTTCTATAATATTGTTTAAATATATGAGATTTAAACCCCTTAAGTTATCATCGTCCTCATCATTTGAGTCTAATACAGGATTCCTACTCAAACAGTCTGCTTCTAAATAAAAGTATTTTCGCGGATAGGTTTGATGATTTACGCGAGTGAAATACGTTTCATGTCCGTTCCTTGAACATTGACATATGTCGAATAAATTGGTGAAAATATTTTGATTAAGGACTTAATTCGTGGATGTTTCAATCAAATTAACTATAAATCAATTCTTTTTATGGTTTGGTGTTTTGTTCAGAATGTATTTATTTTTGGAAACATTTTGATTTGAAGCGTTTGCAGCGAGAAATCGCGGAAACGTTTGAATAATGTGGGTCGAGCCCAAAGAAAACTTTAAAGAACGTTCATGAATATTGTATATCGCGTTGTTTTGAAGTGGTGGAAAGAATCAGATTAGTGGGCACGATAAAATTTCATTTAAACAATTGGAAAATACTGCAGTAGTGTTTTTATCTCAACACAGTACAACGTGAGCCGGGGCCTCTAAAACTTATTTTCGGAACATGGCGGTTTCATTTGAAAATATTTGTTTATTTACCGGAAAACGAAGAAAGCCGACTTCAAAGTGCCCTATAAAGAATGAAATGAACTTTATGGAAGTGGTACTAAATCACCATGTAATATCGCTAATGTACTAATCTACTTTGGATTCGGTTTTTTTAACCTAAGGTGAATTTCTCAAGAGAAATTTACCTACTAGGAGAGTATATATATATATATATATATATATATATATATATATATATATATATATATATATATATATATATATATATATGTATATATACATATATATTTATATATTGTTGCACAATGCAACTCGATTGAATATAGATAAAATTTATCATTAAAATTACCATAAAATTTTGAATTCGAAAACGTAAATTATTTCAAAACTTTGAACGCTTTCAATGCAATATACAAGACATTGAACTTTTTTATACCAGTTGACATGCAAGAAGCAGTGGAGATCTTTCGATGTTCTTTTCTTTCTTCCTCAAGCCGTCAAAGAGAATAGAGTAAAATAATAATTCATTGAAAAGCCCATTGAGGTTAAAAAAATTATTATGCATAAAACTAACTGTAATCTAAATAAATTATATTTTAAGGCTTTTTCTTGGATACGAAAAATTGTCTTTCAACCCTCTTCAAAAATTGTTTGCCAAGTGAGGTTAATGCAAATTGCAATCCACGTGAGAGACGTCACAACAGTTTCCTCGATTGCTAAACATATATATATATATATATATATATATATATATATATATATATATGTATATATATATATATATATATATATATATATATATGTATATATACATAGATTATATGTATATATATATATATATATATATATATATATATATATATATATATATATCGGATATACAAGTATACATGTAGTATATATGATATAACGAAAATCGTGGCCATGCTAGAGGTCACAGTTTCGCTCCAATTTTCATAAAATTTTTAGGAAAGGCGTATTGGGTGAATATCTCAGTCAAGTTGTTTAACCAGCAAAATCGGTCGAGGGAAAATAAAATGGCGGCCATTTTAGATGAAAATTCATGATTTCTCTTCTGACGAAACTATAGCTCCTATTCGTATGAAATTTGGTACAGAGGTTAATTGAAGAGTGCTATGAATTTCACAACGTAAAATCCAAAGTCGAACAGTTTGGAACGAAAACAAAATGGCGACAGCTCAAACGTCGAAAAACGTGTAAACATTGGATGTTGTAGTTGTGACCAAACTCTTCAACC